>VXAV01006849.1:226246-239690 GCA_013399715.1 Alectura lathami | reverse complement strand
CTTACAGGCAGGAGGGGGACCGACTTTTTACATGGGTTGATGGTGATAGGAGGGGGGAATGGTTTTAAACTAAGAGAGGGGAGGAGGGTAGATTTAGGTTAGGTGTTTGGAAGAAATTTTTCATTCATAGGATGGTGAGGCACTCACAGAGGTTGTCCAGAGAAGCTGTGGATGCCCCATCCCTGGGGGCATTCAAAGACATGTTGGATGGGGCCCTGGGCAGCCTGGTCTAGCGGTTGTCAACCATGTCCGCAACAGGGAGGTTGAAACTAGATGATCTTTAAGGTCCTTTTCAACCTAGGCTATTCTATGATTCTATGAATTTGCAAGACTTTTTCAAAAATCCAAAATTTGTCAGAATTGTTGACTTCACTACAATTTCCTGTTTTCGTGTACTAAAGAATTGCTCTGGACACTTCCTTGTGCCCTATTCAAGCTGCAGTTCTCACAAGAGCATTTAATGAGAATTAATGTAAATTTATTGTCTGAATCTTTTTTGTGACGCTCACAGTGTGTGAAACAAGTGCAGGATTTTGATTAATATTTAGGAACTCTTCAAGATTTTCATTTATCTTTACAGTAACTGCAGAGATCTGTATGAATGAAAGCTGAAGTAAGTTTACTGAACTGTGTGGAGAAATAGGCCTTTACAGGGTGTTTTTAGTTCCTGGTCTTTTGTGGTGTAAGAAGAGAAACATCAATCATTGCATCAATCACTGCTATAGGCACACAGGACAATATATTATTCATAACTATGGCTTGAAGATAACAAAACAGATTTCGGTTTCTATAGAGGCAAGCCTTCATAATGTTCTCTGATCATATATGACTGACAGTTATTGACACTCACAGATAGAATCATTTTTATGCTAAGTTTATGCTGCAGTAGGAAACTGCTCAGCTGCCCTTTCTAGAGATAAGACTAAAAATAAATTTAGTTTAAGGAGCTGTACTTTTTAATGTGGAAAAAAACAATAGGTTTATGTTTTTCACACTAAATGTGCATGTTATTTGAAGGTTTTAGACAGGCTTCATGGTATACTTTCTACCAAAGATAACATTACTGAGTACGCTTATCAATAACGTTAAAATGATGGGGCGAAATGATCTGTTTTCATGGCAATTAATTGGCTATTAGGAAGTGTGGTGAATAGAGCTGGGGTAACTTTGTTGATCCTAAGGTTTCCTCTGTTTGCAAGCACCATTCATCTTCAAAAGCAACAATTTACTAACAGAACTGCTGTTAAATTCTGAATTGTGGGATATGTATGGTTTTTCTTAATTGCTTTAAGAAATAAGAAGTAATTCCTTCACACACAAAAGAGATCTGAGGAGACAGAAGATTAAAAGAAAAATACCGCTTGTATATGTATATAACATATCACTGAACTTTTGGAGAACTGACTCTATATTGAGCATAGGTAGTGCCTAAACTATTGAATTGCAGGCATGCCATAGTCTTGCATTGGCTGAGATTTGGATTACATCACTGCCACAAGACGTGATAAATCATCATCATTTCTCCTATCATTCAGAGAATTAGCTCGAATGATTCTGGATTATTCTAGTTGTCAAAAACGTGTCACGGTCATAAAATTCTATTGTAGCAGTTTGAAGAATGAGCTCCTGCTTACTCGAAAGTGTTAATAATTACTGCTGTATTGAAACAGCAGTAGAAGGAAAATTAACCAAACATTATTTCACATATCTTAGAGCACATTTTTATGATAGTGTCAAATTGCATCAAGTTTTTTTTTATTTGCTTTCAGGTTTTTAATATAGAAATGACCTTTCAACAAGTGAGCATTTGCCAGTGAAAAATGATGTCACAGAAGTACGTTCCCTTTTCCCAGTGTTAGCTGAACTACATATAGAGAGCGAGAGAGTGCAAGCTAAGTGTAAAATCAATAAAGGAAGTTGATTGTTTTGTGATATCCGTCCATTTCCTCAGCAAGTCATAATAAGTTGCTCTGACTTCTGCAGTACAGAGTGCATTCCTGCTGTTATAAGCAAAGGTGTTTGCACAGTCCTTTTAAATGTGTAATTGGAAAAAAATTGACCACCTAAAGGTCATTAGATTTTTTGTTTTGTTTTGTTTTACAGATGTTTTCAATTCATACCAGACAGAAAAATAGTTTTTAATCTGCCTAACTGACAAGTGTTTTTTTTAAAAAAAAAAAAAAACTGCAGAAATCTTGTAGCTAAAATATTTGACAAATCCTGCATACTAAAGTCAGTAAAACAAAATGATTAACTCTAAAATAGAGCAGAAAGCATTTTCTTTCATGATTTACCTTGTTGCATTTTAGTAAATAAAACTATAATCTGGTAAAATCCTGTTTTTATACCTGCATGTGTTGGTAGCGTTGGAATTAGTATGCCTAGTTACACTGCATGTGTGCCTGGGCTCTGAACACGTGCACTAACTCACAACCTTCTGTTCAAAACCTAAAGTCTAAATGATGGTGGTTCAATGCAGAACCCTCTGTTTTGGGGGATATAGGGCCTCCCCTTAAGAGAAATTGAAGGAAGAGCCTTTGTACTTGTGAATGATCAACTTAGTTGTCATCTTCTGACTGTGTGTAAGCAGGTGATGAAACAAACTGGTGATGTGAGCTTTTGAAGAAAAAAGTCATCTTAAGCTTTTCTGCCTTTTTTCTGTGATGGAGGGAGGGTATTAGTTGCAGCCCATATTGTGGTATTCTAGGTGAGCTCCCAAGACTTGGATCAATTAGAGAAAGTCCAGAAGGCAACCTGGAATGATCAGAGGTAGCAAACCCAGCCTTTCCTAAGCAGAAAGGAACTGGCATTGTTTGGGCAACAGTAGTGGAAGTGAAGTGAGAGCGTGATAATTCCTCAGATACATGGTAGCTGCTGTACTGAGGAATGAAGATGATCTGTCTGATGGCTATGTGGAAAAAGGAAAGCATGTATAAAACATAGCAAGGGATGATTTGGGTTTTGGAAACTTGATCGTAATGATGCTGAAGCATTGTAAAGTTTTTTAGGGAAACTGAGGAAGTATCATTATAGGAAGTGTTTAGGCTATGCAAATATCCTTCTGAATCATAAGAACAGAACTAATGAATGAGATGATCTAACACCCTTCCTACTTTACATTATTCATATTATGTGGTTAGTATGACTTAATGCCCATACCATATCCTCATGCATAAACCTTTCTGTAACAATTGTCTATCGTACTGAAATGACCAGAATGAAGCTTTAATCCACAAGCGGCTGGAATCAACTTGTCAGTTAGGACTGAGCTTCTTGTGTTATCCTTCAGCAGAGCTGAGTGAGTTACTTATACTAGTAAAAACTATAATGTAAAATGATTTCTTCCTCTTCTACTCTGGAAGTAGGCACAGTCCTATGGAGTGTGTCTGGGCCAAAATAACTGGGGGAATCCTTGTGTGGTTTGGTTAGAAACATAAATTAGACTTTGAAATAACTGTCATTAGTGTGTGTAGGGTTTATTCATTTATGGTTCTGCTATATTTTTACAGCATTGATTTGTGCTTCTTATATTGTTGGACTGAAGTGATGCTGAGTTTTATGTTTTTAACTCCCTTGGTACTACAGATTGTGTGGATAAATGCAATTTTCCCCCTTACTTTTCACTATGCTTCCTCTGCTCAAAATTGTAGAGTCAGGTAGTGCAGTTGAAAATTTTTCCTTAACAGGAGTTGAGTATTTTCAAAACTGAATGCAAGAAAGAGAAAATGAGTTTGCTGTAGACAATCCAAATGCATTTCGGTTCAGTTCAGGTTGGAATGAAGCTTGAGAAATTGAAGTTCTAGTATTGGATATAATCTTCTAGTGTTCAACTATGTTCCATATCAATTCTGCAATATGTTACTGCTGTCCTTCCCTTCAAAATTTGTAGAAGTACTAGAAGTGGATTTCACAATGGATAAAAAGCTTAATAAGAGCTGAACCCTACAATTCTTCAAAAAGCATTTTTTATATGAGTTGTAAAAATTAACTTTTTAGTGCAATAATTCTTAATTTCTCTCTAGCTACTGAAAATGTGGGATACTCTAATAAGCAAAGTTGGATGTGCATAATTAAGTGTTTTGGAAACATTGTGAAAGACAAGGATTTGTAGAGTGAATGAAGTATCCTGCCAGGATGCAAAATTATTTTGGCCCAATAAAATTGAGCCCAAGGTGTTAGACAGACTGTATCCTGTTTGGGCAAAACAGTGAAATGCTAGATTGGATGCTTTCTAAAGCCTCCAAATGCAGCTGTATTACGTTTCACTTTGCGGTTGCTAGTGGATTGACGCCAAGAGGGGCTTTCAGCTACACTTGGCAATGACCAGAATGCTCTTCTCCTGAAGCTGGGGAAATTTACTCCCAAAATCTCAAGTCAGAAAAGGCCATGGAGCCACACTTGTCAATAGTCTGCATGATCAGGCACAATCAGATGATGACTGGTCTTAATGTAACTATTAGGGTTTCTTGGCTGCTAATTATGTTGGAGAAGCAATGTGTAGTTGTCTCAGAGCAACTGCAGGTGTCGCCCACTTATTGACTGTGTGCTGTCTGATCTCAGCTATAAAACAGAGGAAATAGGAGTGTAAAGGAAATGGGGGGGTTCTAACCTGGGTAAGCAGCTGGTAGTGGTAATACCTGGAAGAGCAAGATACAGTGCATGAAAATGCACTTGATGGTCAAATATTGTATAAGAAATATTCATGCGTAGTAATATGTGAACATGTTTTTGTTAGAACATTTTATTAGGTGGAAGTAATATCAAGTGTTTTATTCCTTTATGGCTATAAATTTGGACAAAGATGTCATGCATAAAAATACACAAAAAATTAGACACCACTCAAGTTCTGCACACACCACAGCTAGGGAGTGGCACAGAGTCAGGTAGGGGGTCAGGCTGGGGTTTAGAAAAAGGCTCTCCACCAGAGAGTGGTGGGCATGGCATAGGCTCCCCAGGGCAGTGGGCACAGCCCTGAGCTGCCAGAGCTCAAGGAGCGTTTGGCCACTGCTCTCAGACGCAGGGTTTGGGTCTGCGTGGTGCTGTGTAGGGCTGGGGGTTGGACTCAGTGATCCCTGTGGGTCCTTTCTAACCTGGAATGTTCTGTGTTTCTGGCTCACAGGTTTCCTCTCTGATGGGATAGTAATACTGTCTCACTCCACTTTAGAAACGCATTGAAGTGTAGGAGAAATGATTTATTCCCCAAAAAATATTTTTGGGGATAATCAAAATTAATCTTAATCAAAAAGTCTTGGGTAATTCTGATCACAATCTAGATTTTCAGGATTGAACATGTAAGTCTTACGTAATACAGTCCTGTGCTCCAAGGCTTTTAGTGAGCCTAAATAGGAACCTACTGCTTGGGGAATGTCTGAAATAAAATGAAATGCTGCTAGAAGAGGAGAATACTTACTGAAAGCGGACAAGGGTTATAATCTCTATTTTAATAGCTAATTAGGGCTTTGGGGACCCACTGCTCATGGTTTCAATTGTTTGTTCCTTCAGCAAAAAAAAAAAAAAGAAAATTTTAGATGATAGGTGGATAGCTATGACATGCAAGCCCAATGAGCTTCGTTAATCAGTGTGTTTTTGGTATCTGTTAATTTATGTCTAAAATAATTATAACTGCATTAAATAATTCCCTTCTGGGCTCAAACAATTAAAAATGCATATGCACATGGTTTTATGAATATGAAAATACATTTATATTTACAAAGTCAGCACAACGATGTGGCAAAATAATGGGAAGCAGCAGCTAAAACAGTCACTGGAAGAAAATATTTGTGCCCTTATCCAGTATCTAAACTGAAAGATTGTGTTTTCTGAAAAATTTGACAGCTCGCATCAGTGAGCTTCTTTGATTTTTTTTTTGTGAAGATTTATAAGAGATGACAGCTTGAATTCATATTTGAGCATTAATACTCATAAGGCTGTATTGCTCTGCCCAACTTCCTGTGTGGGTGTAAGTTCAGAAAATTTCTGCTGTGTTCCAGCACAGTTTGAGAATTGTTGTTTACTGATTGTATTAAATTGTAGTCAATCTAAAACCAACCTTTGTCCACTTCTAGCTTTTGGAAGCAGTGCCAGAACTTCTGAAGCACTGTTGACTTCAAATGAATAAACAAAAAATACGTACTTCACATGAAGAGAGAAACTCACTAGGCTACAAGTAAGGTACTAGTTGAAGCCTTTCAACGTAATACTGCATTCTTTTAAAACTATTAAAATTTCAGTTATAATTGATTTTGGGCAAGTCAGACTGGAAGTATTTTATTTCCTGGGAAAAAAAAAAAAAAAAAAAAACTTTGAAAAAAATGAACAGCCTCTAAAATACCTAAGCAGGAACTGTTTAGAGACTCAGACTTTGTACTGTATTCGCTGTTGATACTCGGTAATGCAACACTTACCTGAGAAAATGAGAAAAACTTGTTAGTTTTTTTTTTCCTTTCAAATTTTAAGGAAGGGAAGATAAATATTTTCCAAAAGGAAAAAGAAAAAAGGTAATTGTACTCAGTTTGGAAAATATTACAGAAAAGTTGTGTTTATTTCTCAGTTATATGACACTGGGGAAGTCATAGCTTTAGACAGCTGATCCTTTTCTGTCCTGTAGAGTGTCTGCATGTATATTGTCATTTTGCTGCATTGAACATTCAAAACATTTCCTTTTGTAAGCCTATTTCTTATAATATGTTTTAGTTTCATGAATTAATGGCAAATTGATTATGCAAACATTTCATTAGGATAGACACCGTCAAGGCTGTGATTTGAGCTACGATTGGATAGATGTATCATATTGTTTCTGATCCCAGGGTGAATGAACACTTAAAACACTTCTGCTGTGAACACACTTCATTATGGATGTAAAATTAATTGCCCACAAGTTCTTTCTCATAACATCTTTGATGTTCAATTTCTATGAATGTTCACACCAATTAAAATCTGTCTCTCAAGAAATCCAAAAGCAGAAAAGGCCAAGTATTACCAAAGCAACTTTCTTGACAAACTCCTCTATGCAATTCTAGAACAATTCTTGGAACATCACAGTCTAATTCATAGCTAATGTTGAAAATATTTATATTTCAAGGCTGTCATTGTCAGCCATAGCATAGTTTGCATATTTTGGAAAATAAATTAATAATTGCAGTGATGCTAAAAATAAATCAAAGCCTCCCTCTCGTTTCAGTAAAGTGCTGTTTTGCCCTCCTCTGAGAGGAGAGCCCTCTGTATCCATTGTCACTCTGCAAACTGACAATGTGCTGTTATTCGGCTGAGCAGCGCAGTGAAATACATGGATATGGCCACCCAGTTGAGGTCACTTCATATGGAACTGTAACAGCAGAATCCTCCTGAAAACTGGTCATTTAAAGCTTCTATCTCTAGTCATTCTTTGTGACTTTTCTGACAACCAAACTGTGGTGGTTATGGGGCTGCAGGGCAGCCTCCAGCGCTGCATGGAACCCGGCTGTGGAGAGCATGGCAGGGGGAGTATGTGCCCAGGGTAAGCAGCTTGTATTTAGCTCATCTGTGGGTTAGAAGCAGTTTATTTAAATGGTTAGAGCACTAAAATACAGCTAGAGACTGAGAATGGGTTACAGACTGCAAGAAGGTTTTTGGCAAAGGATAACAACGGGTTTGTAAGGTGGTCTATATTGTTCCTATTTCTTAGAATGCCAAGCTGTTGACAGCACAGATCAGTGGCAGGATTGAAGCACTGAAAGTCAAAGTTCTGAAATAATCTGCTTTTGCCCTCCCTTGACCTTGTTTGCAGTGCTGATGGCAGAGGTGAGCTGTTGGCTCTTCTCACTGAGGCTCCTGCTTGAGGGGCCCCAAGCAGTTGACAGGGCCAATGATTGAGGCCACAGTGCCAGCAAAATGATGGGGGGTAGGACCTCTGTGCTGTGGGAGGAGTGGTGTGGTGTCTGCCTGGCAGAGGCAGTGACCAGGACCTGAAGCTGTCAGCGGTGTCACTCAGCTGATCTTCCTGGACCTGCAGTTTCCTTAAGATAGAGTTGTGCTGCATGTGATCAAATTTTTCTCTACTTGTTGTCCAACACCTTGTGTCTCTTCCGTATAACTGTTGTAGAGCATATGCAAGTTTTATGAAATATTTTGTAACATGCACCGTCATTGTAATTGTCTGAACCTTAATTACCCCGAATTACTTGTCATCCAAAGAGGGGTCTCGTCCCCTGACTCATCAGTTACTTAGAATGAAAATTACCTTGATTATCGAGATGCTTTAAGCATCCATTCCTCTCCATGTTTCCCTCTGGGAACCTGCTGTAGTCCAGGTCACTTTTTACTATGCATAAGTACAAAGTTATGCAAGTTAAACGTTTTTTAACAGTACAGGTTGCTGAACAGGCACTGAATAAATAACTGATCTTGTCCTTTGGGGACCCACTAAGGTAGAAAATGTGCCACTTCCTAAGTTCTGCATAAACTTTTCTCTGATTGCTGTCTTACATGATTTACCTACTCTTTTTTTAAAAAAAAAAAAAAAATTTCCTCCTGCTATTCTCTCAGTTACTTCCTAGTAAAGAAAGTGTGCAAGTGTTTTATGCAAAGCTTTCAACAAACACCTTTTAGAACAAAGAAACTGTATTTCACCCTTTTATAATTTTTTTTTTTTTTTTTAGCCATTTAAGAAATAGAATTTTCACAAAAAGAAATGTTCATGAAAACAGTTTTCAAGCTCTCTTAGGCATGGATTTCCTCTTCTTTTTTTTTTTAGTTTCTTTGAGAAGGGGCACTATCTGATGCAGTAGGAATAATAAAAGTTCTCTAGATTTCACAGTCCTTCCTGATACAATGAAACAAAATAGAAGGATCTGTTCTATACACCTTTCTCTAAAATCTGAGATGCACTTTTCTGTAAATATCATTTGACTCATGAGGGATAAGAAAATACTTGATGAATTTTGTGGATTTTATGTAATCCAAAAACCAGTATGAATTTCATGTATTTAATACGGCAAAATGTTTGAATAAATTTGTACAGTCCAAGTCTTAGAGAATGATAGGAATCAGGAATTTAAAGCATGAAATTTGGAGAAAGTGTAATCAGCTTAGAGAATGTCTTCTGAGCAAGCATAAGGTAAATTATTCATTGTGATGTGATTTATTTGCTCAGCTTGAAAACCTTCTATGATGCTACTTTTTCAGTTCTACAAATCTAATAATTTGACTTTTAGGAGCATCAACTTATCTTCCTCTCATTACATCATGATGCTTTTACAATATGTTCTGCTTGTTATACCAAGTAATTGTTTCTATCAGCATTATTTTCTCTCTTCTTATCCATCATCTCTCTGATAGCATCCCATTTCTTTGCCAGTTCTGTTTCACAGCGCCTGCATCATATTAATAATAGCACAGATGGGAAAGTTCTGTGAGGTCATTCAGTACAATCCATTTCCTGATGCAATGTTGGGCTTTTATATATTCTCCAATATATATGTAACCCGATGGTAAATGAGTCAAGTGGCTGGATTTTAACAATCTCATTCAAGTCTTAATGCAGTATTTTTTCTTCTATCTTTCTCCCTTTCTAGCTTTTTATATTTTTTCTAGTAGCTATAAAGTGCTTCTTGACAGATAAGAAATTGCACAGGCTTCAGAAATCTCTGGCACTGAGTCAAGCACATCCTATTCTTAACAGCATTATTAATATGTTAACAGGTGGAAATATATTATTGTTCAGTGCTTTAAATGTGAAATGTCTCATACTCTTTTTTTATTCAGTTTTGTAGTTTACAGTTAACTTGATTAACAGCTTGGGCTGTTAACTTTCTAAATTCTTCTACAGAGATAAAATACAGTAGTTGGCAATTCTTCTGTTTTTGACTCAGCGACATACCATTCTAGCTTGTAGTGTTCACGAAATCTAAATTGAGATATTTCTTACAAGTGTGAAGTAACTTTTTTATGTTGGCTGCCTAATAAAACTGGCAGAAAACAAAGAAATGGAAAAGGTAGGGAATGTCACAGCAGCTGGAGTGGTTGCTTGCTCGGAGTGTACATGGGTGCTTCCTGTATCTTGTCAGCATGCATTGGATCGAAATAAGAGATTTCTACTGTTCACTGACTGATGCAGCCTCTTTCAGGCTTTTTACAAACCAGCTGTTTACAGTAGTGAAAATTGCTGCAATGGAGATTTGGAATAAAACAGGGCAGCCTAGGCATGTGCGGTCTAGTATCTCCTTTTTGAACCTTCACCTTGTGGTTAAAAAATGCTATACTGATTTTTCTACCCTACCCCACCTGATTTCCATATAAAGTACATGGTGATAAAAGCAAAATTATCGTTTGAGAGTTCCCAAAGCTATTAAAGGAAGAGGTTGTAGGAGACTCAGAGATAACATTCTCAAACATGAAAAATACTCTCTTTCCTCCCTCTTAGTGAGGAAAACAGATTTGTACACTTGATCCAGTGACCTGACAACCTTGGCTTTATGCCTAAGATGCTTACCTGCTTTTAGTCACTGTGAGCCCACCCGCCAGTTGTTCGTAGCAGTGCTGCTCCTCTCTGTTCACACGGCGATGCTGACACGGCCAGTCTGACTCTTCCCTGTAGTCCTCCTCCACTGCGGGTTCCAGCTCTGTAGACACGTATGTGTGCCAGGGTGATGCTGTGTGACCAGTTTTCTCTTCTTATTCATGTAAATATTTGAGTTTTGATCTTGAGCATCCCCTGAAAGCTCTGATTCTTTTATGAAGGCTGCCTTAGAGTTTTATTATTAAGAAATACACTGTACAAATTGTTAAAGTACAGAATTCCAAATCCCTGGGTGTGACATATGTAGATTGCCTCTAAACAGAAGCACAAGTGAAAGAATGCTAGGTAGGGTATGGCAATTGTCCTTTCAAGTAATTTTATTTTAAAATATTCTGTCTTCTTCACTCATACTCTATTTAAATAAAATCTACAGGAGAAAAATTCTCCCCTGTGCATTGTTTGCAAAGTACTTAGTAGAACAGGGCACTGGTCTGTTGCCTACTGGAATATGAACTTCATTTGCAACTAAATATATTAGGGAACCTATATACGCAGATTTCCCTACTGCAGTTCACCAGTTAGACTGATCTTCTTGAACTGTGTCTCTCAAATGCGTTACAGAGAAACCTTCATTCAGCCCTCACCCCTAGCCCTATCCTACGACAGGCAAAGTTTTGCGTGCGTGTGCTTAAGGCAATTTTTATGCCTGAAAATACAGGCTACTACAAGAGATAGTCTTGATGTGTATCTAAAGTTGTTTTCATATTAGAATCTTTGTCAGTTGAGAAATACTAGTGAAGTCCTTTTTAATTTTAATTTTAATTTTTTTTAATAAGGCTTCTCTTATGAGGAAATTGATGCCATGTAGAAATGTATTTGTAGTATATATGGGTGCACTTGATTTTACTGAAACTTCTTTATTTGGTAACTAGCAAAACCTCCATCTCTAGAATCAACTGTTTTGCCAACATAATGTTGTGCCTACAGCAGACACGATGATAGTTATACTAGGTGACATTTTAAGGCTTATATAATTTGCAAAAGACACCTATTCAAACTATTTGAAATGTTAAGTATATGTTGTAGTTCCACAAGCATTTAAAGGTAATACAATCATGCCGCTGGAGGAAGCTTTTCCTTCCCTTCTATCCATTTGTGCTGACTGTGAAAAGAAACCAGATGACACTGCTGTGGTTTAAACTATCTCTATTCCTTCCCTCCCCAGTTTTGCTTTCAAGCCATCAGTTCCCTAAATGGGTCATTTTGCAATGGTTTGAACACTTACACAAGTGGGAGTGTGAAGTGGGGAGGTGAGAAATGAATAGCTAAGCATCAAAAGGACATCTTTTGTATCAGTTAACTTGTGCCAGGTTAGAGTGTTTGCAAAACTGAAGTGTTTCCTATGTTACGCGTATACAGCATTCCAGGGATGTGGATCACTGGGGAAGAAGTGAAGGATGCAAGTAGTTTCATGGTTCCTTGAAATGTCCTGTTGAAATGTATGTGTCTTGTTTCTGAAATAATATGTATAGTATTTGTCCTTATTTAAAGAATAAGTACTGCATCGTTTATTACAAATTAATATTGCCTAGGCTTGTGTTTTGATATTGGATGTAGTACATTAAATATTAATTATGATTTGGAACCAAAACTATTGAAGGGTTACTGCTTTTTGAAGCATGTTTGACAGCCTGCCATGGACCAACCGTCATCTAAATACTGAGCCAGACACCGATGGATCTATTGGGCAGCTACAAGATTTGTGTAATGTACTACATTGAATATGGTGCTGATTGAAAATCTTTTCAGTGTCCTAGATTATTAAATAAGTAATTTTGCAATTAGGTGAGAAGTCACAGTTCTATTCACAAACAGAAGTTTTCTAAAATTTAGTAACAGATGCATATAAAAACAATTACAGTGATTATTACAGGTGATAATTTATCTACACTGGGCTTATGCTTGAATGCTGAGTGGTGATTTGAGTAACATCTTTAATTTTAAGTGTATAAAGTCCCTTCTCACATGGAATTTATTGAAATTCCTTGTTGAGAGTGAGAAGGAGCAAAGGAACTTGTCTTGCAATTTGTCTTCCAGTTAATAAGTGAAACTGTGAATGTCTACTAAATGAAATGATTGGAGCCAATGATTTGGCTTGTGTAACTTTCATTTTGTTCAGTTAAAAAAATAATAATTGTTGGGAACTATTTTCTAGATCAATGTTGTCAAAGAAATATTTAAAATGAAGTGTTCGCTTTGAGAAAATATGTTCAAACACATGCATAACATACGTCACATAATTATGCATTGAAACATGTATACAAACTACAAGGTTTTTTATTTTGTTAAAACATTTTTGGTTCCAGTGAAGTCAAAACAATTATTTTATTCTCCAGTTATGCTCACTGGCCACCTTTCTGGAAGGGTAGAATTATTCTTTCAGAGACACATGGTTGTCCTCAACTCTTTGTTCAATAAATTCTTGTGGATGTTGAGGAATCTTTACCAAGTGACAATCTGCAGTCAAACTGCAGTCAGAACTCTCATGCGGGATCTGTGTAATGGACTTTGAGCCTTTGTGTATAATAATCATGTTTTCTTACCTGGAACGAATCTGTATAACTGATCAGTGAAAATCAGCTGTTGTTGGAGTTATGATGATGTTTTGCAATAAAAAGGAAAAACATTTAAAAGGATTTCATTATCAAATTTTGTAACTGAGATTTCTACAGTGTTTTTATTGTTTATGCATTTTTTTGGTAAAAAGTCTCTAATCCATTAAAGTAATGAAACAGTAGGTATAATGTTTAAGTGTTAAAAAGAAACAAACAAAATCCTCAACAACAAAAAGTCGGTAATGGGTGGGATTTGGCGGTGGAATTTTCTTTGTTATTATTTGTAGATGCGTAGCTAAAGATATACTATGAGGGTTTAAATAAAATTGCTGGT
>VXAV01006849.1:200463-211918 GCA_013399715.1 Alectura lathami | reverse complement strand
TAATTTTCTCATCAATATATTGCAGTCAAAAACATGGTAGTTTATGAAATAGGGTTTTAAAATATAAGAGCCAAACACAAGTCGGATTAAAGATGATCCAAAAATTGACCTGAGTTCCCTGAGATACTGAGCTGCTCCCTATGCCTTTCACTCACCTTCATTGCAGCATCTGAACATTTTGTGCTTCCAGTGATGAGAAAACATGTGGGATCCTAGGTAGAGCAGATAAGAATGAGAAAGAGATCACAACAGTGCTGAAATTAAGAGTCAATGAAGCACAACACTAAAGAAATCTTCATGCAATTTACAGTGCCTTGTCCTCTACCTTAAAACCAAATTGTCATAATGATCCCCGTTCTCAATAATCCATTGCACAGGGTACCATAGCTTATTTGAACTACTAGAATAAAGATGTCCTGTAAAAGATAAATGACACAATAAAGTGCTGCAATTCCGTGTTACATAACATACCAGCCAAAATAAAGCTAAATAGATTTTTTTTTTCAGAATGTCTTTCAAAAGATCTTTCAAATTTTTTTTTTTTTTTTATGTTTTATACTATGCAATACTACACATTCAAAGACAATAAGTGCCATTAGGCAAGCATTTGAAAAGCTAATTGAAATCCCTGATATCCAAAGATTTTCTTAGGTTTTGAAATAGAATTTCTCTCTGATGTAGGGCAAAGTCAGGTGATAAACTCCATATTTAAGCAGGGCATGTTGCTATCAAGACAATTTGTTTGAAATTCTGCAATCTGTTGGCCAAGCACAAGGCCATCATTGTCCTACAGCTTTGTCTCTGATCTGTATTTGTGGTATTTTGCAACATTTCAATACCACATTGTTATAAGGATTCTGCAGCACTTGGTAGCATTCTGGCTACATGGAGTGAAAATGCAGTGGAGGTTCATAGTGGGTATAGTTTAGACAGTTATTTTTACACTGAAGTGTAATGTTTGTTGGAATGTACATATAGGTTATTGACAAGTAATTTAAAGATTTCCTTTTATAAACTCATATTGTTCTAGGAACAAAACTAGACTTTAGAAATCCTTGGATCCAAAGTCACTCACAAGTGAAAAAAAAAATCCAGTTTAAGGCTTGGTGTGATTAATCCTTTATGCCCAGAGAAAAATGGTGCATTTTTCTTTTTGTGGAGAAAACAAATGGCCATCAATTCTAGCACTGACTTCTGCTTACAATTTGTCCTCTTTGTTTATTTCACAATTAGAGTACATAGATTAATAATTACAATTCACGAACCTAATAATTTATGCATTAGTATTTAGCCCTTGTCATGTCTTTAATTTTTGCAATTAATTGTTTTAATAACGGAAAGGTTAATTGCTCTATTCATCAGAACTGCTTGCTGTGAAATGGTAGACAAACAAGAATCTTCAAAGATAAAGGGCGTGCTGAGTTGTCAGAGCTGTCATTCCAGCCAAGCGAAATTTGCTGAAATAGCCTGGCAGATTCACACAGCTGCCAGAATCTTGGGGGTCAGAACTGATTCTGTTCAGACAAAGAGAATTGTACCAAAGTATATGTCACTAGAAAGAAAGAAACAAAATATTTGTTGAAGAGCATATTGTGCTCTTTCATATGCATTGCTGCATGGCATATAGAGAGGAATTCCTCTTCAGCTTACTGTGAATGCTAGTGGTTAAAATGTGGTTTTAGGACTACTGTGTAGAACCTGAGTGATGCTTATATCCTGCTTTTTCCTCCCTGCAAGGACAAATTCTGTTGCTGACAGAACCTGTCAGCCAGCTGCTGCTCAGCTGTCAGATCTGTGACAAAAGCAAAACCACAGTTAACATGTGCTTGTGGTTATATGTATACAAAGTATATAATGACCATTTTTTAATTAAACATGAATTAAATTTGCATGCATAAATTACTGGCAAAAATTACCAGATTTGTATTTTCAAGTCCATATTCATTTTTAATTTATTGAAATATTGACCTTGGAATTTAATTGGTAAGGTGATATAATGGTGCTAGCTTTTCTTCTTCTAAAATATATGTGGTAAAGCCAAGAGTAGTGTGTGCTTAAAGAGGAAGTGGATTGTCATTCTGGAGCCAGTCTGGAGCACTTGAACACAGACGTTTGATAATCTTGTTCGCTCATGCTATTAATTGTTCCAGACATAGAAAAGAAAATTGTGTTTGATTTTCAGAGCTGTCAGTGAGATCCATCAATTAGCGTAAATTTAAATTTAAGGAAAATGCAAGATTTAATTTATTTTCCTACATCTATTTAGTGTTTGCTTTCTATTTTACCCAGAATACACTATTTATAAATTTTTCCAGTTTGAATGATATCTTATTTCAAAATACCAGAATTGCTAGCTGAGTGAAAATTGTGTTTTATAAACCAACCTATTACAACTATGTCAAAGTTTTGTTAAATTTGTTAGAAATGACGTAGATCATCCTCAGGCAGCTATCACATACTGAAATGAAGAGCAGATAGAAAACCAAAGGAAAAGACAAACGAGTTAACCATGTCAGTGTAACAATATTAACAAGAGAAGTGTCAATCTTTTATTATTGTTATTATTTTGCAAATAGGATTATAAAATGATAGTTGACTGAAACCTGTACGTTAGTAAATGTTCTTTTGCTTCATCTGCATGAATGTCTTAAATTGCAATAAGATCATAGACTCATAGAATCATAGAATGGTTTGGTTTGGAAGGGACCTCAGAGATCATCTAGTTCCAACCCCCCTGCCGTGGACAGGGCTGCCAGCCACCAGCTCACCAGATCAAACTGCCCAGGAACCCATCCAGCCTGGCCTTGAGCACAGCCAGGGATGGGGCAGCCACAGCTTCTCTGGGCAGCCTGTTCCAGCGCCTCACCGCTCTCTCAGTGAAGAATTTCTTCCTGATGTCCAACCTAAACCTCCCCTCTTTCAGTTTTAGCCCATTCCCCCTTGCCCTACCATTATCCACCCATGTAAAAAGTCGGTCCCCCTCCTGCCTGTAAGCTCCTTTTAAGTATTGGAAGGCTGCAATGAGGTGAAAGTGAAAAGTGCAAAGATGCTACCAGTGTTAAACTTAGAGGGAAAAATCAAGACAATTACCATTTTCATTATGATGGAAATATTATATTAATAGAGAATTTTATCAGCAAATATGAAAAAATATTGTTTTAATTCCTTTTAAGCTAAATCTCTCAAAATACACAGTAGATGCTATTTTTATTTTCTACATAACAAGCTAGCTAAGAGATTGCTGGAAAGTGCCAGACTGATTTCTAATCCAGCCATGAACACTATAAACCATAAATCTCCCGTATGGATATGTTTTCGCGATCCAGATAGTCAATAGGATCCTCCCAGGAAATGCAAGTTTTCTCTATCCCTCAATACAATTTTCCTTTCCGTTTTGGAATAAATCAGAAGGATTGTACAGACGAGGAAAGCAAGGGACTAAAAGAAAAAAAAATAAAAATTCTGTTCTTTAGAAAGCAAATCTGATAATAAATATCCACTAATTAGTTTTTGTTAGACCAAAACCTTTTAAATTGCCTTCTTAAATGTGCATTTCGTAATGGTCCTTGTGATGACACCTTTACTTCAGAGGTGCCTTCCTTACAATAACAGTGATTAAAGGTGTCTCCATGCAAACACTTCTGACATACTTTTTGTTACATTGGCATCAACATAAACATTTTAACTGATTTTTCTGGGCTCCACAATTACATCTGTGTATTTTCCTTGAACACTTGGGTTTCGTTTCTCTCTTTTGCAGATGACCAGCACTTTTCATTCTGAACACAAAGCATACTGTAAGTAAAAGAATCAAATAAATGAAATACTTTCTGAATTCCAATACAAATACTACAAATATTTAATATATTCTACTGCAGGGTTTTTTCCTATCTGTTGCACAATTTTTATTCTTACTGCAACCTCACTAAAGATGATATTCACTATCAAGGACATTGACAAATGCAGAAAGTCAAGTTTTTCCTTTATACATGTGAAAAATACAGGTACCTTGGCTCTTAAAGGAAAACGGCTGAGATAAATTCTGCAGTGTGCACTGAGAGGCCACAAAGCAGAGGGGCAGGAGACTTCTGGGAGCTGCTGGCTGTTTTCCGCTCTGTGCTGCCTGCAGTCACACCAGACTTCGGGGCACTTCTTGCCCTTAAGTACCAGGTTCATGTGGTACTCATACAAAGCGGTGCTGAGATGAGATCCACCTTGGTTATGGCAATTCAGCAGTGAGGATGCTGCAGCCGCGGGCTCCCCGGGCTGTGCTCCTGCAGCGACCCCCCCCAAGCAGTGCTGATGGCATGCAGGGAGCAGGGAATGCCATGCACCCAGACTGCAGTGACCCCCTGTGACCTGCAGCCACGTGTTTCTGAAGTGAGAGATTCACATGCATTTGGATCTTTGGAGTTGAAACAAAGCTAAATATTTTTCAGCCTGAGCACTTGAACTTCTGGCTTAAATGTATCAAGGAGCGTGCTGCTGGTTTCCTGACAGGCATGTAAGTGCAGTTGCTGTTTTCATAGAATCACAGAATGGTTTTTGTTGGAAGGGACCTTAAAGATCATCTGGCTCCAAACTCCATGCCATGGGCAGGGTTAGGGTTAGGGTTGCTCGATGTCCTTCTTGTGTTGGGGCCCCAGAACTGGACGCAGCACTCCAGGTGGGGTCTCACGAGAGCAGAGCAGAGGGGCAGGATCACCTCCCTCGCCCTGCTGGTCACGCTTCTCTTGATGCAGCCCAGGATGTGGTTGGCCTTCTGGGCTGCAAGCACACATTGTCGGCTCATGTTGAGTGTTTCATCAACCAACATCCCCAAATCCTTCTCCTCAGAGCTGCTCTCCAGCCATTCTCTGCCAACCTGTATTTGTGCTTGGGATTGCCCTGACCCAGGTGCAGGACCTTACACTTGGCCTTGTTGAACTTCATGCGGTTGGCATGGGCCCACCTCTCCAGCCTGTCCAGGTCCCTCTGGATGGTATCTCTTCCCTCTAGCATGTCAACGGCACCACACGGCTTGGTGTTGTCCGCAAACCTGCTGAGGGTGCACTCAATCCCACTGTCCATGTGGCCAACAAAGATGTTAACCAGCACTGGTCCCGGTATGATCCCTGAGGGACGCCACTTGTTGCCAGTCTCCATGTAGACATTGAGTCGTTGACTACATCTCTCTGGGTGCCATCCAGCCAGTTCCTTATCCAGCAGGTGGTCTGTCCATCAACCAATTTAGTGACCAGGATGTAATGTGGGACAGTGTCAAATGCTTTGCACAAGTCCAGGTAGATGATGTCAGTTGCTCTTCCCTTATCCACTGATGCTGTTACTCCATCATAAAAGGCACCAACTTTGTCAGGCACAATTTGCTCTTGGTGAAGCCGTGCTGGTTGCTACCAATCACCTCATCTTCATTTTCCATATGCCTTAGTGCCTTCATGGAGAAACTGAGAAAATTGTCTGTCCTGTTTTCTGTGTAAGCACCTTGGTTTATGGGTCATGTCTGGGCAGTGCTAGCTGCTGATTAACTAGCTCTCAGCTACAGAATAACATGGGATTTCTGAAGAGCTGGTGGATTTTGTTCAGCAGTTGAATTTTCACATGCTGACATCCTTTTGGATTTAAGCATTTTGATTTTTTTTTTTAAAAACTGATTCTAACTGATTGTAAAGTGGTCTTTATTCTTCTTGAAGTCTAGTAAAATATAAGAATTTAAAAAGACATTAGAGAGTAAATAACAGTAGTTGCTGTCACAGTTTCCAAAATGATTATTTCCTAGGTAAGCACCTCCACCACAGCAGGTGCTCAGTTCCTGTTTTACACAGCATTACTATTGGGATTGGTTATAACCTGAACATTGGCTCAGACTGATAAAAATGGAACTGTATGACCAAAAGCTCCATTGCCAGCAGTCCATTTGCTGGATGATAATCTCATTGTCAAGTCTTTGAGGAAATAAGCATTTCTTTGCATGTGCTAAGGGTTAACCCGTCACTCCCCTAACTGATGCAGGGACTATCTCACCCACGTTGTGCTTGTATCATGAGTGGCCAGCCTTGATGTGCTTTCCCTGCAGGATCCCAAGCTGCACTTTACAGTGACTGTGGCAGCAGTCACTGCAGCCTGGCTCAGAGCGCGGCCTGCTCCCTCCACCTGTCACCCATCACTGCTCAGCACGGGGCTCCGTGCACCACCTTGCTGTAGGCGGGTGTTTGGGGATGGGCAGTGAGAACTGCATCCTCTTAGGTCATCCCTGATCTTGCTTCAGTGTAACCATGAACAGTATTGATAATTACAGATAAGAAGTACTAGAAATAAACTTAGCTTACCTCTTCTTACATTCAAAAATAGTACTCTCTGTCTTTTACCTAGTTATTTTCTAGGTTGTTTTTTTTTTTGCTTGCACTAAGCTGCCTATAAGAAAAACTCTACTATCATTTGAAAACCAAGCTTGCATGAAGTATTTGTAGCTGAAATAGTTTGTAAACATATAGTGCTAATTTTGCTTGCCTTTTTTACTCTGCTGCAGTATGCTCACAGAGTGTATGTCAGAAGTTGAACTTCCTGATATTTATTAATACTTTTAAGTGATAAGCAAAAATTACTTATTGGAAAACATAATAACTACTTATATAAAGCAGCTCCTCATCTCCACCACAAAGATGGATTTTAAGCACCAAACAGAAGGTTTTGTACTTCAGCTGTGCTAATGCTGAAGGCATCAGTTAAATTAGAATCCTTTGATATGTTAATTATTTATTGTTGTGAATTATGCATCCTCTAAAATCAAAGAGACGCATAACCTATAATTTATTATTCATTTAGCATGAAAACTTGTCTTCGTATAACAATCTCTGTTAGGTACAGAGTTCTGATTTGAAATAAAATCTTTTAATATGGACTACAGTTGAAACATAAAAGAGGTTGAGGTTTTCCTGACAATATGAAAATGATCTCTAAGACATAGTTTAACCCCTCTAACTTCATTAATAAGCTTCTGAGTTCACTAAGAGATATATAGAGATTCATTAGACATGGGTTAAATGACTAGTTTAATTTGTGTATCTCAATTAGGAGATGCGTAGCTGAAGGTGGATTCTGTTCCTGTAAGAACTCGGAGGAGCAGCTGCATGTTTTCTTCATATACGGCAAATTTTGCAGGTCTCATTTGCTTTGTACATTGAGAAGGAGGCTTTGAAATTCTTTGGCTACCTATGACATTCTTTGACATTCAGTTTTATTGTGTTTAAAACTTCAGAACAAGATTATGGTTTTTGAATTAGATAAACCCAAACAACAGTTCTATAATGTGTGATTAGAAGCTATGCATATTTGTGAAGCTGCAACAAAATTGTAACTATTTTCAAACCAAAATTTCACTTCCCTATTCTCCTTTGTGTGCATATTGCGTTCTGTTTCTGTTGAAATGGAACATAAAGTAAATCTTGGAATTTTCTTGGTAACTACTTTTTGTTCCAGAAGAGAGTAGACGTGTGTAGGAAGAAGACTGTTCTTGTTTCTGACTAAAGGTAAAGAGCAGGAAACAGGTGAAAGATTTTCTGATTTTAAATCATATGTGGGAGTTTTGTCCATGAAGAAAATCTGCATTGCTCTTCTATGTTCAAGCAGACAGCATATGTATTGAATAGCATCAGGTCTTGGGGCCAGCAGAAAGACGGAGACAAATCCTATTGACTGCCTAAGTTTGCATGTTCTTCTAATGTTTTTTTCTTTAAAAAAAAGCTACATGGCAAAATGTTTTATCAGCCTGAGTTTTAGTGTGGAATGAAGAACAGAACAGAAATTCAGTAGAACACAGGTAATGATAATGTCTTTAAATGGTTCAGAAGAGGTGGTTTGCTTTTCTTATGGTACTAAATGCCTTGGGTTAGGTCAGATTTATTAGTATATATAGTAAAATATTTGAAGTGTTTCTATACGACTGTGTCCATATCAAAGGTAAAATCTTCATAAAAAAGAGTAAGAATTCTATGCAAGAACTGTGGTAGAGGAAGGGCTCATTTCAGCCAGTGTGTGGCACTCTCTCCAGGTCAGGCCAGGAGACGTCACTTCCTCTGAATGGGAGCAGAGTTGTAGCACGGGAAAGAATGAGAGTGGAGATGAATGCCAAACCTATTATTGGCAGGTCAAGTGGTCTGACTGGATTAAGATTAAAGATGGACTGAAGTTCATGAGATGAGGAAAAAGTCCCCAGAGTATGGTTAAGCAGTTAAATTTATTTTCTGTACCACTTTCCTGGGCAAAGACATTTGACAAAAACAGCTTCAAGATGGAGGTGTGTCTTTTAGAAGACCTGCTGAAGAGTTCTTGTGTGGGTGAGGACAGTCCCTCCTATTATGTTAAGCATGAAAGACTCGTGTTTGGAAATAAAAGTTTAAATAAATGTTTGCTAAAAATCACCACTTAAACTGGGGAATTGAGCCTGTTCCCCACGATAAGAAAAGAAGGAATATAAGGTACAGTTATGGTACAGATTCTGCTTTCCTTCTGGTCTTGCCTCTACAATGAAGCAATACTTTTTCTGTCATAAAACTCTCTAAAGCTGCTTGTGTGCATACTGATATTGCACAAAAACTGATTTTGTTGAAGAGAAGAAATGATATAAAATAGGAAAGGAGTTTTTCAATAGTTCTTGCAAACTCAGCAGGGAGTCAGGGTCTGTCAGCTCTGTTCTGCATGTGAAATATTTTGAATAGCTGCAGAGCACAGCTAATGTTTCTAAGGCTACCTTAAGGAAAGGGCAACGCAAACTAGAAAACACTATAGGCATAAGTCAAAATAAAAAAAGAAAAAATATATTCTTCCACCTGTTTTGCTATGTTAACAAGCTCAGCTATTCAGGGCTTTTAGTGGTCAGTGTCAAAACAAGAATACAGTCAGTCATCTTGCAAAGGTAATGCAAGTTCTCATACACACAAATGTAGGCTGTATTTATATGTACACATGTTTATATGTAGCTTACATTTTTCTTTTGCTTTAAGTAACAATTGCTATTTCATCTCCTTTAGAGAAGTTTTCCTGTTTGCTAGTTGACCTTAGAAACAAGGTTATTTCTTTATCAACTAAAAAATTATTTGTTAATACTTCTCTCTGTAAACGATGAACTGATGATGTGTGTTAACAACTTCTGTTGTTTCTTCTTCTCTGTTTAGTTAGTTATTGTTAAGGCAACTGTTTTTAACATTGTTTTTACTTGCTTTTTTTTTTTTTTTTTTTGTGGAACTGAGATCTTCCTGAATATAATGCCGTAAAAAGAAATCCCCGTCATCAAACCATTTTCCCATCATTTTATATAACTAAAGATAATAATCTTATCTCATAATCTAGAACTATGTTCTCTGTAGTATAAATCTTTAAAATGTTAAACCTTAATATTTATTACATATTCCATCTTGCTCCTGACATTCCTATTAATGCTTCGCTTAGCAAGGCAGAAATGGTACTTCTGTTCTTTATAGTGCTGGAAAAGATTGAGAAAACTCTTTGTGCACAAATCACAAGAAAGCATAACTTATCCATTACAGAGCAGGAAGATTAAATACATAGCTATAAACTCCTTGCAATCATGGTGACTGAGTAGGGGTTTCTTCTGATTGCTTTAATAAATCCTTTAAGTACGCTTTCAATCTCTCGGCGATTCCTGACAAAGCTTGTATGCTGTTGTTGTGCATCTGCCTACATCTAAAGTTCCGGTTATGAATATTTTATATGGCTTATCACTGCACTTGTGTCACTGGTTTAGAAGTTGCTGGTGTGCCATTTGTTAGTGCTTGTTAATGCTGTACTAGGCAGAAAAAGGAGGATATGTAGTTTTAGATTCTAGCCTCTCATTTCCTTTTATGGAAGATATAAAAATAATAATCTTTGTGAATGATTGATGAGGTGATTACATTTCACAGATTTTGAGACCTTGGTCCATTAGCAAAATCATTTTGAGAACTTGTCTTAGCTTCCTGTATGCAGTGCATAAAGGACTAGGTCAATTATTCTGCAGTACCGCAGTGTTGAAGTGGTGTGCTGGAAAAGCTGCCATGTCTGTGACTGCTCAGCTCCTCCTTTTTGGTGTAGGAAATAGAACCCTAATACATGGGTGTCCTTGTAAGAACAGGCTGCTTTGTTGTATTTACAATTACGGTTTTTCCTTTTATATATTTACAATTACTGAGACATTTGCTGTTAGAATAATTCAAATCATCACTATTAATCATTTCAATGCTGCTAAGTGCTGAATTATCAAACCCTAAGAGAGCATCAGATGATCCCATTTGGTCCTAGCAAAATCACTCCAGTGCCTACCAAACAGCATTTACACAGCTCCGTAAGAGCACTGCCTCCTATATTCATGGATGGCTGTGTCCTGGTGGAAGATAGTAAGCAATCATTTGCAGAATTTAGATTCTTATTTGGATGGACAGAGAGGCATAATGATAATGACAAGTGATTATGACATAATCCTGGCTGTTCTTGAGTCTTTTTTTTTCCTACTAGGAAGAAACTACATTACTCATATCAGAATGTGTTCAAAAGCTGACAACAATCAAAACTATTCTGTGAAGATTAGGTGGCAATGAATAATGGAATAAAATGGAGTTTATTTTGGTTAGGGGTATATCTATTTCGATTCTTTTTGAGAAACACTTTGTCTGACTGAGCTTATCGCTAGGATTGTTTGAGAACAGCATATTTCAAGTCAATGATAGTGAATGTAGAATGCAAAATTTGGACCCCTAAGTGAAAATGTTTTCAAAATGCATTTGGTGGATTAAGATCTGTGGGAAAGACATGATTAAATATTTTGCCAGTATAGATCCTGCAGTATGTGTCTGTAAAATAATTCCATTTGTGGCATTAAACCAAGTGATTTGAGTTAAAGAGGTTCTGAAAATAAAGTAATAAACATTAAATAAGAAGATGCAACTAAATAGCATAATTCCATGCAAATAGAAGAGATATCAGTGCATGAAAACTGCAAATGTATCTGGGTACATGACAGAATTGGGTTCAATAGTTCAATGAGAGCATTACCCAGCTATCTGCATTTGATGATGTAATTATATTTGCTGGTGCCTGCTTTCAGCACATGAAGGTAACACATCAATGTAACTGTACTTAAAATCAAAGACAATTTATTGCCACTCATCTTTAAGACAAGATTTTCTTTTTACCTGTCATTATTTTTCTTGGCAGGAAACAGAGCTTCCGGAAGAAATCTGATTTGAGACTTTGTAAGGTTGCGAGAAAGATGATGATGCGTTTGGTAATTATGGCTAGAACAGGCCTGTTTGTTTTCAACAGCTTAGAAAAGCTCCCTTGCAGAGTTGTCAGTGATCACATTGCATTCTTAGGTCTATGTTTTACGACCATTCTTGCTTAAACGTGAGCTGGTTTCTTCACTGCAGTTTTGTTTGTTGAGGCATTTGTCCAGAAGGTGCTTATT
>VXAV01006849.1:167894-189220 GCA_013399715.1 Alectura lathami | reverse complement strand
AAAAAAAAAAAAAAAAGAACTAAAAATAACTTAAATAAAGGAAAAGGAAATATCTAAGGAATTAGATAAATTTTCAAGATGTACAGATGCAAAAATAAGAAAGTGAGGTCTTTCATTTCAGAATATGAAACTCAGGAGATCCTGAACTTAGTTTGCAATCTCATCAAACATTGCATATGGCTTGGGCAGGGTGCTTAGATACTGTTCAGTTTCCCAGGTGTAGGATGGGAATTGTAACTAAGTTAGCACTTGAAATGAATTTGTCTTTGGTTTTATCATCCGTACGTTTGTGTGCTGTTTGATGGAAATGCGATTCACCAAAAACCCTCGTAGCTTCACTTGTATTGTTCAACTGATTTAGGTCTTATAAATGCTTTGTGATTTAGCACTATGAAGGATACATGCTTTGAAATGCCCATCAATTGAAAAGACAATTAAAAATCAAAAAGTGTAGTAGTTATTTTGAACAAAATATAGACTTTAATTATCTAGTTATTTGTTTCTAAATGTTAGAGAGAAATTATTTATAAAAAGAATGAATAAAATTGTCTGTTTCTGAAGATCAAAGCCATTATTTTATTCTGAAAATTCTAACCTGATTTGTGATCAGGGAATAAACACTTTGTTTTATCCTGACAATTAGTTTTCATTATCTATTTCTGATCAGATAATATTTTCTGAAGGTGTCCATAAAGAGGTGAATATGATACAAGCAGCTAACCCAGTGGTTAGTATAAAATTTTTGATTTAATCATCCGGATTGTGTTGGAGTGCAAGAGCTGAAAACAAGATGTGAACAGAGTGTTCCAAGTCAGATTCCATTTTATTGTTCTGCAGATATTCAGTTTACATAAAATCAGTTCCATTAAATCAGAAAGGACTGAGTATATGTGTTCTGATCCCTAATGANGTTGATGATCCTTGTGGGTCCATTTCAGATTATATTCTATGATTCTCAGGAGGGCAAAAGGGTCTTGAGAACAAAAAAAAAAAAAAAAAAAAAAAAGATGTTACATTAGTCAATACTTTCATCATTGAATTATTTGCAGGAGGCTTCAGAAAACACCACATCTCATTGCTCTAGGGAGCGATATATGCCATATCTGGGGATACAGTGAGAGATGGGATGAGAGACCACTAATAGCTGTGTGCATAGTTCACAAGGTTTGTCTTTCTGTAAGTCACATATATTTTTTTCCTCTTAATTACTAATTTCATAAACCATCATTAAAAAAATAAAAAATAAAAACCACATCAACAAAATACAAACAATGTAGTTAGTGGAGAGATGCTCTTCCAATGAGTGGTTCAAAGTGGAAATCTGCTTCAGAATTTATCCTCTCAATGAGTCGATCTCCAGTGACCACTACATAGGACATTAGCTGTCTTAAGCTGTCGCCTACATTCACCCAGTCTCCTCTGACATGCACCTCAGTGCACACTGCAGTTAACACCCAGTGGCTGAGTTGCAGTATCTTACACAATTGCTCTCCACAGTTGATCAAAGTGAATGCAACACCCTGGCCATTAAGAATGGCAACATTTTATGGTGAGGTAGTACTGAAGTGGCTGCTCTTTCACTTAATAGTTATGGTTTTAGAGAAAGTATTTTGACTCAGATTGTCCCAGCAAATTAGTCAGCTTGACTGTGCAGTTGCACCTACTTCATAAATAGCAAGCTCTCCTCTGAAGAGCTGATAGATATGATTCATTAGTAACTCATCAAACTGTACATACAAGAAAATCAAATCCCAGGAGCTTGAGGACCTGCATAAAAGGAGAGAAGTATTTTTTGATGCCTAGCTCTTTACACTTACAGGATTGTTGGAGAGACTGCTGAAATATACAGTCAGATTTCAGCTTGCTTTTCAAATCAGATAAAAGGCTCCATACCATGAGAAAACTTTCACCATCGGGTATTAGTCACTCCTCAGCATCTTTGCAATTAAAACATTACTACTGCAAAGCCCTAGAGGCTTAGGAATAGACATTTCTGGTATACTCAAGTGAATGCGAGTGTAACCATGTGCAGCCATGTGTGGTGAATCTGTCAGAACTAACAGCAGGAACTTTGATAAGAGTTCTCCATCAGTAAACCTGTTTGATAGCTCAAGGTCTTTGAATTGTTATTATAAGTGGCATCCAGTAGCGCTGCTGCAGTTAAGGGTCTGTCAGATTTCCCCACACGCACACTTCCCTAGGGATTTATTATACCGCAGCTTCTTCAAGTTCTGTTGGGGCTAAAACTATAGCCAACAACTTGTCAGCACAGACATGATTTTATTTTTTCCCTTGAATGATCAAACGAGTTACCATAAGATTTGGAGAGGGTGAGGATCAAGTCGCTGTGTGTCCTTTGTTTATTGGAGTGCATTGGGGTGAGAGTCATTAACAACAATTAAAAGGAATGAGCACTGCTCTTCTAGGAGAAGGGGAGCCTTTCACCATGAAAAAATCTGCAGCAGAAGTAGATGGGTGGGGGGAGAGTGAAACTAAAGCAGGCTACTTGAAGGAACACATTTCTTAAGGGCATTGACATTTTTGGTAGGTTATTTCTATATGACTCAATATTTGGAGGATGAAAAACAACTATGTGTTAATTTTCATCTTAGTAAAAAAAAAAATAGACTATTAACATTTTCATTGATAATGAGCTGATATATATACAAAGCAAAGCTGGAAGTAGGCACAAGCATGGGTATTTCTCATTTATGTATATAATTTAAAAGCCACACACCAGTAAAGTCTAGGGCTTTCTGTTTTTAAGACCAGTCAAAGAAGGAGACATTAAAGGGGCCTGAAGATCAAGCAGTCCAAAATGCAGTGGTGGGTGGGTTACTGAGCTGATGATACCTGATTGGGCAGGAGAGATATGGATCCCATTCAGTAATAGCAGAAATAGTAGAAAAATAATATGTATGTACCATAGAACATAAAACTATTTATAGTGTCCTTGCACTTGGCACAGCAGATTTATGAATGTTGCTATTGGAACTGTAGAATTACATTTATGAAGTTGTAGAAAAATTAAGAGAAATATTTCATAGCTTACTTGTAATCGCTCTGCTTTGCAGGTTTGTACCAAAATGTGTGTAGTACTGTAGATAACTGAAATATGTAATCAGAAGTTTAGGGGTTTTGCTCTTGAGGACTCTCTAAGTTGTGCTGTATGTCAGTATAGAGGGCCATGTGACATTAGATGAAATTTCTACTTCTCGGTGAGTAAGGAACTGGTTTACTGGCTCACTAGGGGATTAAATCATATTGCTGCTTTGGGAACAAAGACATGTACAAGGGCTTTTATTCATTTGACATCCCTTTCATCTGTGAATAAGTGATACCTATCAATTTCTAAATGCTGTAATGTGCGCTCAGAAAATAAAAATTACACGTAGGAAAGCTTAAATATGCGCTGGTGTGTTGTATAGGAAGTGTAGCCAGAGTCCTGCAAAGTACTGTATGCTCTTTTCAGTGTACAAAGCTTCAGCCACATTTTGTTTTTAGTGATACACTTTTATTTTAGGACAGCAGTTGATGAAAAGCATTCAGCCTAAGGGCAAGAATAGGATTGGATGTGCCTTATCAAATCTTATTTTGCTGGACAAGAACACCATTCATACCCCTATCTATCCAGTCAACCCAGAGTTTCTAGTACTTCGCCAGCATTTGTTTTCTTGGTTTTTAACTTTGTTGTTAATTTTTTAAAAATTCTTATCACTTTTATCTGTCCTACTGTAACTGCTTCAAACATGGATACATACCCTGCATATTTTCTCAGGAGAGGCAACTGGGGGAGGGCAGGGCTGTCTATGTAGGAATTTGGCTTACTCCTGTCAGGGTAGCATGGTAAAGCCCTAATCTTGAGATGCTCCCTACATCAAATTAAGCCTGTGACAGGATAGAGATACTGTCCAAACAGATCAAAGGTCTGTGTTTGACCTTCCCTGCCCAAGGCAAGCTCTCACCACACAAATAAATCCCAGATGAAAGCATTTATTCAGCCGCTTAAATCAGGCTTCTTTAAATCCGTATTTTCAAACCCTAAACAGCACAACTCTTATTGCAAGAGTTACAACTTGTATTTCAACACAGTTATAGACAATGCAGACAGATCAATGGCAGCCTACATAGAAAGGCTGCAATTCAGCAACTGTGTCTTCTGTTGATCTTTGTTTTATTTTTTGTATGTTTGTTTGAGTACATTTTGTTTGTTTATTTCTCGTATGGATCAGATAAAGCTTTTTTGGTAGTTGTATCAGAGTGACCAGTGAATAAACATGATGGAGAACTATACTTATCTTCTATCTTTCTTAGCATGGCACTTTTAAAATGTGTCAGAACATGAAATATTCACTGTCCTTGCACTTTATAAGCAAAATAGGCTGGCCATAAATTAATAAATGGCAAAATAGCTTAGACTAAGCAGCTTCCTGCTGTGGCTAAACTGTTACCAACATATTTAAATTTTAGTTTTGTGTGTCTGTATCACACTACACAAACACAGTTGATGCACTCTGTGCTTGAGCCAGTGGGAAAACCTCAGTAGTGACTGACCTTGGCACACATTGGTGCCCCTCTTATGGAGCAAACCATCCTCTGACATGGAAACCTTCTTTGGAGCTCAGACCTTGTCTTAGTTGTTTACAGGAAGAACTTTGAGCCCGGTATGTTGTTGGAGCACACACTCTCCAGTTTCTAAAATAATTCCTTGTGTGCTTTCTGTGTAATGTACTTCTGTCATTCTCTTCCTTTTGCTGGGTCTTAGATGGAATCCCTTCAGTTGTCTCTGTCCCCAGATTTGTGCATGATCTTTCTCCATATTTCCAAGCTTCTCCTAGGACTGGAACTGGAAAAATCAAAATGTCAGTATATACACTGTTTTTTTATTAGAGCCAGTAAAAAGAAATTCAGTGAGGTTTTTTTTTTTTTTTTTTTTCCATCAGAAATGAAGTGTTATGTGAAGTTGGTTTAATTTCTATGAAGATTCTTTGGGAAGGGAAAAGGTTTTGTCTACAGCCCTCTCTGATTATTAGCCAACCCTTCTGCTGAGCTCCTCAGTGTCCCGTTAAGCTGGAAGCTGTGGAGTTGAATTGCCAATACTCTTGGGCTCTTAGTTCTCCTTCAGACAGGTGAGACAGACATCAGAGGCTTTGAGGCTTGGAAGGGGCTCCTGCTGTGGTGCGGGTGATGCTGGGAGATTTAGCAGCTGCAGGCTGAAATCAGATGAAGTCTCTCAGGTTCAGCCCTGCTCCCTGCATGGAAATGGTAAAAGTGACCTGATTGGTGCTAACTGCGGGGTGGCAACCCTGTCCGTTTTTGTGAGCAGCTGCCTGGGCTGCAGGGTCTCAGGCTGGGGGCAACTCTAGGCTGGCAGCCGGGGTGCATGGAAGGAGCCTTTATTTTCAATAGGCTGTGTTGTGTTACATCCAGAGCAAAATACTGCAGATTTCATTGCTGAATTATTTTATTTGCATTTTATCTTAGTTCAGTCCAAAAAATACCTGTAAAAGTAAATTTCCAAAGGAACTAAAATGTAGTTTCTCAAACAGTTGAGGCATTTCTATGGTGGTTACACCAGTGACTGTGAACTTTGTCCTTTAGTTTACCCTTACACTAGTGCTCAAAAGTTCAGATTTGGATTTGGAGAATGTATGCTATATTGATTAAAAATAAAGAAAAAAATTAGCTGAGCCCTTCAGAGTATGATGTGAATTTGGGCATTTGTTTTTTTACAAATCAGAAAATGATTCTGGACCTTGAAGTCACCTTTTATAATTTATGTTTAGGAATAATGTAAAAGTATTCTTAAAAAAAAAAAAAAAATAAAATGTTGTGGTTATTATGTTTTACCAAATAGTTATGAGCTACAGCGGAGCAATACAGTTTGTATCTACTTAAAAGTGTAGGATGGGCAATGTGCAATGGCTAGAGAATCTTCAGCTTTATTTAATCACTTCACTTTGCATTTGAAAAGTAATTCATCATGGAAAGTCAGTGGGGTATAGAGAGCACTAATTGCAGCAAAATATCAAGGACAGTTTTCCTCTGTCTTAATTAAACATTAATGAGTAAAGTTATTTGCAAATGCATGCTGCAGGGATGGACTTGTCTATCTAAGTTTTGTAAATACTGACACCGAGTGTCAAAATAAAACACCTTAATTGATTTATACAGAAATAGTTTAAAAAGAGTGCACCTGGAGTGACATTTCTCAAGCTTTTTATAGAGTAGTTTCCTGATGAATTATTTATAAAGAAACTTGGCCTGACCTATCTTAATTACACAAGTGATTGTTTCCAAACTAATCAATTTTGTAAGTGAAGTGAATTTTTTCCACTGTCAGTCCTTAACGCTTTAAGTAAGCAAAGTAAGAAATTATTCTCTTAGCAAAAGTTCTTACTGTATCTGTCAGTGAACTGCCAATAGCATGCTTGAAATCATGAGCTCAACAGAATGCTACTACTAGTCTTAGGTTAGCAATTTATTAATGAGGAGTGTAAGTAAGTAATGTCAAAGGGTGTGAAAAATCCAGTATCAGTACCTAATTTTTAAACCCTAGCCAAAAGGCATACAGAATAAATAAGATAACAGAGAAGGAAGAGGCCAGATTATTTGGTATTAGAGAGCAGTTAGAATTAAATGTTCTGTAGTAATTTTTCAGTATTTTTGAAAGACAGCAATGAAATAGGAAACAGTTCAAATAACTTTCTATTGCCTAAGAATATATTCCCATTTATTTCCTGAATATTCATATATAGATAATGTATATAACTGCATAGCTAAATAAATAAAAGATTTTATTGATTTTAATTGAACAAAAAAAAAAAAAAAGAAAAAGAAAACCAACCCCACCTCTGAGTTAGGATTAATGGTATAATGAACAACTGCTGGGTAGAAGGAGTAAAGCATGTACTGAAGGATTAGAATGTGGCTATGTTCTTGCTGAGAGCAGTAGTGGAGAAGAATGTTGAATAGAACTCCAGAAATATTGCTTCTGAATTTCTGCTAAATTGTGTATTCAATAAGAAAACATGAAGAGAATTATAAGGGAAGAAATTATTCAGGTAAGAGGGGGAAAAAAAGGATATTTTAGCTCTGACTGAGGAAAGCTCTGCAATCTATGCAGCTTTCTATTCAGTTTTTTATACTAGTTAATCCTGTTGCTGACAGAGATATATTGCTATTACATATTCCTGAAGTTATGATTGCTGAAATGTTTTTCATGTGTGTCCTACATTCACTGCCTTCATCACACACAATTTAATTCTTAAAAGTTCCAATTATACTTGGAAATTTTCCCCCAACTTTGGAAAAAGAGTCATCATGATCGACAGAGTGTTTGATGAAACAATTCTCAGAGTAATTTTCAGTGGTTCTTTATCAGATTAGAAAAATGTATCAGGTATGTTTCTAAAGAGATGTGTGGTGTATCTGAACATTTCCATTAGACATGGACAAAAGAATTAAGAGTGACTATATCACATTTTTCTGTGATAGCAGATGTACACTCAGGGAGATGGTTAGAATGCACGGTGATCTTAAGATGCTTGGAAACAGCTTTCCCAAATTATTCAAAATTCCTCTTCTGCAATACTCTCTTCTATACTCAGGCAGGATGAACTGACTTCACCAATAAATGATGAAACTAGAAATATTACTAATGATTTACCTTCCTTTCAAAAGGAAAATAATGAATGATTTTGAAGAAAAAAAGAATCTCCTGTGAGATTTGTCTTCTTTAGATATCTTGATTTTCCTAACAGAATGAATACCAACCAGCATGGTTTTTGATGGGCTGTAAGTCACTTAAATTGGAATTATCTGGAATTCCTCTTATTGGAACCGTTTATGTGATTTCAAAACATGAACGATCATCTCACAGTTTGGTCTATAGCAAACAGCTAAGCAGAAGCAAAGTCTGAGCTAATAAGTTTCCCACCTCAGGTTTTATTCCATTTTAGGTGAGAGAGAACAAAAGCTATCCTACTGTTACGAAAACCTCCCTGCATATTATACTTGTATGTTCTGGGGTTTGTGCCTCTGTTCTAGCTGTATGCGCTCGGATCACAATGAACAAGTCTAAGTATTATTTATGTCATGGGTCTTGCAGATTGCTGAGTCTTGTAACTTATTTATTGTTTCAAATTTTTTATTTTTAGTGTTAAGAGTAAAGGTCTCCTGCCCCTTTTTCATTGATATAGCTCTTACCAAATTCACTCAAGAAGTCCAAAATGATAAGTACTTGTGTGTCATGCTGAAATTGTTCCTACAATTAAAAAGCAAAATGTCCCAATCCTCTCCATTGGCTATTTCTATAGACAAAATCACCTTATGTTCCTGTGGGGTCCAGGCTTTATCAGTTTGAGCATAGCACAGGGAACTCTTTAACATGTTGCAGAGAAAAATTAAAAATAACAAAGAGATGAAGACCTGTTCAAGTATGTTTATATGAAGATGTTCGCTGTGCACTCAAGCGAACCGAACCATTGCGTATGGGCATAATGGCAGCATTTATTCTATTGTTTTACTTGTAGTGCTACCTGTTTCTTGTCTCACTTGATTAGTGAAAAAATAGGGGGAACTTTGTGCAACAATATGAGAACCGTCATTGCCCGTGGCTGTAGTAGGTGTGGACAGGCTTCATCAGCCTCCACTGGCTGCAACTGTGTCTCTGTTTCCTCCTGCACGTGGAGTCCTATTCTTTTACACAACCTCTGTATGCCTCCTACAGCTCTGTAGGGTGGAAGGTACTGCTGGTGCTTGGGTAGGAAGGGGGAAAGGACTTGTGTCTTTGTTACACTTAGAGCATACGGGACTAGACTGCATGGAAAATTAGCATGTAAGTCAGTTTGTCTCCTCCATAGCAAAGCATCTGAAAAGCACGTTAAAACGGGAGAACACAAATGGTGTATCATCACTTACAGCACGGTGCTGAGCAGCCGCTCAGCACACAGCAAGTGACAGCTACCTGAGGGCTGCAGCAGACAGGCTCGCACACAAAGTGGTGGCCATTTGAGCCAGAACATTCAAGGCTAGTTTTCACTTCTGTCTCACCAGGTAACTTCTGCTTCATATTATGCTCTTCAGGGGTCTTCATTATGCTCTTCATATTATGCTGACCTCAGGGGTCCACAAGAACAATATAGTGAAAGTTGTGGTCCCTTCTTGTTAGAAATTAACTAATTTGAACAGTATGTGTCTTGCCGTGTTCCAGAGAGGTGATGCCACGGGCATTGCTCACTTCAGCCTCATCTTCAACTCTTAGTTTGCACTAGCAAATTTTGTCTTCATTCCACCTTTGTGCTTGTTCTTTTATTTTTACTTTTAAATTACTACGGCTGCTGCAAGTGCAGGTGTTATTTTGGCTGTGCATGCGCGTCTTGTTACCAATGAATAGCCTGTAGTGTAGCCCGTTTTTATCACTGATGTTTTGTATACGCTTCTCACACTGACAGTCACTTTTAGATTGCAGTGACCTTAGCTGCCTTTTGGATTTTTGTGCAGATGGATAAAGTGATCACAGGATCTTATGGTTCGATAAGTCTTGGCATTGGCAATAACTCCAACGAGTGCAATATAACTGTTGTAGGTAGGAAATCACACGTACTTAATCGGCATATGTCAGTACTGTACATTTTCTATGGAACTACCATCAAACATGCCGTAATTGTAGAAAATAGAATAATTCAGCATAATGGTGGCTATCATAGAAAATGAATAGGCAGATTACCTTCCTGTCCAACTACCAGGAGTAAAATCTGTTGCTCATCATCAGAATTGTCCAGAAAGGAACCACAGAAAAAGGGCCAAAACCTTAGAGTGCTACAGCTGCCTTTTTCCTGTTGTGTTCATCAGTGTGTGCTGATGCAAACCTCTTAAAACAGAACAATTTCTAATTTGCTGCTATAATTTGCAGACTGTGGTTTACAGACTATTCACTGTTTTTGTACATGAACCAGAGCCTTCATCTACCAATTTTACACACATTACATGTTGTCTTCTACTTCAGTCAGATTTGAGGTGACATGCTTGCAATGTACGTGTTTGAAACCTCTTCCCCCATATATATGTTGAAGAGATGTATTTCTCTTTTCCATTTTTTTTTTTTTTTTAAGACTTTTCAATCAAGTATTCACCTTTACAATGTGATTCCTGCAAGATTTTTCTATGTGGGCAAATGTTTACAGGAAAACGAACTGAAGAATCCCACTTTTCAATGTTTTATATGTCTAAATGTAAATGAAAATTAAAATCTTCTGCTGCATCATCTATTGTAAAACCTACAAACGTTTCAATTGACATGTTACTTGCTACTATGCCACTTTATAATTAGTGGTAGATATGGTTGAATATAAGAACAAGTGTTAATTGATTATTGCTTCTTACCATTTATACCGCATATCTAAACATTTATATTCAGATGTGAATGACAGTCAAAAAAAAAAAAAAAAACCCTGATGTTTTCAAAAACTACTGAAGAAAGTGTAATTTCTTATTTCCCTATGTATTATGTAAATATTAGCTCCTGGTGACATTTACCCTTCAGCAGGATGGTTCACAGGCACTACCTAATCTCTCTGATAAGTATGTCATTCGAGAGACTACTGTCTCTATAAATATTAGTAGAATAATAGTGTTTTTTGTTTCTTTTGGATTTTTTTGAGAGGAATAGGATTAAAGCTGAAATTTGTCAGACTTGATCTTGGGCTCCTCACTTGACTGAACGAAACTTTGGAATTTGTTTACCCTCTGTTAGCCTTAGTATTTTTAATTTTACTTAGCATTTAGTGCTGTAGTTCGTCTTTTCAGATGCATAATAGTCCCATCAGAAAGAGGGAAGTGAAATTTGAAGGAATAGCTGCTCCAAAGACATGAGAATCTCGTTTTCTGTCCATAGTGTCTGTAGATGTACATATATTCAGAATAAAGATTTTGTTTTAAATATTTTGCCAATGCTGTCTACAGAGACGTCTGTTCAGTGAAATGAATAAAGCAGAGTCCAGAGATTCCCCAGGCTAACAGAGGTCTTAGCTACTAGTCCCATTTTACATGGCACAGCATCATCAAGACTTTCTCAGGTCGAGCTGCAGCATATCAACATTCTCAACGTGTTTCAGTTTGATTAATGCATCGTACCAGTGAACACAGGATAAATAAGCTATTGCTTATTACCAGTCAGCTTGGGGACCTTTGCTGTTTCTCATCTCCACACACAGACCCTTCTAAGTCCTGATTAGACTCTCTCCAACACGAGTGTGAGTTGTTATATTTGTGAGGACAGCCATCCTCACAACATTCTCATCAGACTTTTGCATCACACCTACTTAAGTTTCTATATTTTTACTCTGTATCCTTACTGAAATTGACTGCAGCCATACTACCTCATATTAAGAGTCTTTGCCTCACTTTCTCTCATTTTCTTAATTATACAGAAAAATCAAGAGGAGGAATTAAAGACCACCTAAATTTCCAAAATAAAGACCTAGATTAACAAGCATTCTATTTCTGGCACATTGGAAAATTCCTCAGTGCCAGTAAAGTTTGTATACGTAGAAGGAGCGATTACTCTCTAATCTAAAAGTATGGAATAAGTTTTCCCAGCAGCTAAATTCAATGGCTAATCTTACTGTTGCCTATTTCAATTACAACTTGTATTTCCTTTTACTTTGTGTCTAATGTGAATTTATAGTTATGATTTTTTTCTTTAAACACTAAAAATAGGGCACTGTCATGGATTCATAGATCCCAGGTTTTTAATAATCAAATGGAGGGGCTTCTACATGAACATGAACAGAAAATCATGCCTATGCCATGTTTTAGGAGAGCTAAAATGGAGGATTGTAACGATAATGATTAAAATGGTTCCATGAAGCCATTTGCAAGGTAAAGGCTCTGAATTACAGAGCACCATTCAAATTCAACATTTGACCTATTTTTTTTTTTATTGTTATGTTCTGCCTATAGTTCTTTTTGTCCTGTCATTGGATAGTGGTGCTAGTGTAACTGGCACATGTAGCTGAAAACCAAGGGCCTTACCATTTTCTCAGCTTGCAGGCTGGAGATGCATTTAAATGTTTTCAAAGTCAGCTATAGCTATGGATAGTTTCCTATATGGGCTGTGGGACAAAGGCTGCTTTTCTAAGAGTTGGTCTTTCTGGTTATTCCATTCTGGCCCCCATGCTGTAGCTCTAGCCAGGACAAGAGGGACACAGTATTTGTATTGCTTGTTCAGCCATGTGGAGCTATGGTTTTACCTTCCTTCCAATGGCAGTGCAGGAAAAGGGAGGACTCCATAGTCTGGAAGTTATTGTGTCACAGTTACAGTGCTGCGTTTGCAGCCATGGGCTGTCCACATAGTGCTAGAGTGCATAAGAAACTTAAGAATTACTTATAATACATCTAGAAGGCCAGAAGGCAATTTTAAATATTTGTGTTACAAAAATATGATGTTACCAAGTAATGCATGTAATTCAGGCATTGACTTAGTGAACATCATCTGTATTGTGCGTTACACACATGGAAATATTAAGAATGTGTAAAAACCAGTGGCTAAACACAGTGGAAAAAGAATCTCGGGAAATTATTTTAATCAAATCCACCTGCATGTTTTATTTCAACAGAAATGTCCAAGTGTTGTTTCTGTGACAGTAAAGCCAAGGAATGGTAGACGAAATAAAAGAAAACAAAATCACCTGCATTAAATCAGTCAAATTAGCTGTGAGGCAATAAAACATAATAATGGTATCTTGATTGTAGAGCAAAGGTGAGNAAAAAAAAAAAAAAAAAAAAAAAAAAAAAAAAAAAAAAAAAAAAAAAAAAAAAAAAAAAAAAAAAAAAGAGGAGGAGGCTGCTGGTAATGCAAAGCATTGAAACATAGTGTTCAAAAAAATTCAGGCATAAGAAGTTCAAATAAAGCCCCAAATCCTTAATTAAATAAATAAATAAAAATCCTAAATTGATCAGTACAGGCACACTCTCAGAAAAGGGTGAACATTTAGGAAAGTGTAATTTACAATTATTAGTCTGCAGCAGAGTTTCTGACCTAAAAATCAGTCCAGTTCCTAAGGCGTGCTGCAGACGCCACAGCTCAGACAGTGCCTCTTCTAATGCTAGGTGCCTCAGTGGACTGATGAGACTATCAGAAGATATTCTTACAGGCCATGATGTTGAAATTGTCCTAGATCAGTCATTACTAATTGAGGATAGAAAGAATCAGTGATCTCTGATTTTGCTTGGACCATGACTGCAAACCGAGTGCTGTTGGCAGCTTCCCTAGGAAGCAGTTAATGGAGCAGTCTCAGCTTGGGGTCTGAGCTCCCCTTACCCAGGGAGAAACAGAAATGTTAGGCCACATCAATAGGAAAGCCATGGTAACTGAACTGTGGTGTATGGCAGAGGAGTTCCATCGAGTCCCTTAATGTTTTAGTATCATTCTTCATATTCCCGTTTAACTCCTAACACTCCCTGAAAGTATTGCAGGGGAACCCAGTCTCTTACTAATTAATGAATCTCCAGCAAATATTATTTTGAGCTGCTACATTGCAGATATTCTCCCTAACAATATTCACGTTACTTTTCATCTGTAAGTCACGTAAGAATAATGTCAGCAGCTTCAACTACAAGACATTTTTATGTTTGCTATTTGCATATTAATGTATTTCCACTATAAAATGAATGTTATTTTACATTTTCCCCAAAAATATTGGACCTGTAGGTAGTAAACTGTCGTAACAAAAAGGCCAATGTACTCTTTACCTTGTGTTCACAGTCTCAGATGTTCATTTTTCAGAGCAAGGCATGTATTTGTCAGTTTAAACAAAGTCTTCAGAACAGAAATCTAGAGTTTAATGGAATTCAGGAAAAAGATGATTCTGACTTCTTGGTAATGTAGTCTTTATTTATTGATAGTATTTATGTTTCATTTTCTGTTGAATTCTAGTTTTAATTTATTCTGTTTGCATATGTACTGTCTGGTGGTACCGAACCTGCTGTTAAAAATACAGGAGAATGAGCTTCATCTCCAAGACAACTGCACTTCAGAGGCAGGATGTCTATATGCCAAGCTGTCCAATTTATAGCTCTTTCCCCATGCCCCCTCGAGAGACTTTGCACTAACCTCTTAAATGACTGATGGTATAATGAGAGAGCTGGAGGTTAAGGTGTGGGAACAGGACAGAGGTAGGAAAATGTTCTCCTCCTTTACTATCAATATTTAAAGATTAAGGTGTGTTTGTATTGCTTATACAGTAAATTATCAGGACAGAGCACTTGCTGCTGAGGCTGTGATACTGCTGTGAGCTACACACAGTAGCTCACACACCATTACTCTCAAGTCAGTCGCGTACTACAGGCATACTCAGTGGCTGGTGTTGCTTGTATTTTATTTACATGACTGTCTAGTCACAGACAGCTGTGCAGCTGCCCTTGCTCCTGTTCTGATTTCCTAATTGCATTATCTTGACTTTGAGGGCTTAAACGAGCAATGGCTTACTAGAAGATTATGAAGACAAGGTGTTAGATGAGGTCCTTCCACTACTTGGAAAACACATGCTAGGCACCAAAGAAATTGAGCTTTTTGAATGATTGGATAAATGAATGTCTAAAACATGCCTTTTTAACTTCTAGTTTTATAGGCTTCATATAGCCTCTAATCTCCACAAAATCTGCATAATGCAATCCAGCAGATAAATTGTAATAGGCTGTGGTAAGATTATGTGAAAAATTTCAATTAAAATTCTTGTGTTTCTCTTGTTAAACTAATTTTTAACATTAAGTTTACACAAGTGGTTTGCAGTTTGCCTAATGTCCCAATTCAGATTTCTTTTTCTTACAATCAATTTGAACAGTTTCTATTATCTCCCAGTCTCAAATGAATCCATCAGCATCTGACACAGCTTTGTGGATCCTTAGCCATGTTCGCCCAAGGCAATGGAAATGAAATCAAAAGCTACCTTTATGAGTAGGGGGTTATAACTTGACACAGCAGAATAATGCTGTATTCTGTTAAATAAAATAAAGTACACCGTGAATAAATTGGGGTAGCACTATCTTTTGCTGGTTGTGAATTGGGAATTTTTGAGTTCATGGAGGGATTTAATCATCCAATCCTTTAGGATCTGAACTTTAAAGATGCCTTTCATAATGATCTGAAGGGATGTTTGTCCCTTTCAGTTTTATAGCCCGGAGTTTATACCCTTAATTGAAATTTAATAGATTACCTCTGGCTGTGATGGTTCCTTATTATAGTTTCTGTTCCCTAGTTTTGCTTGTTTCTGTGGAGAAAAGAAAAAAATAGAAAAAAAATCCATTCTATTTCCTCCATTTAGAGGTAAATGTTGTATGCCAACTAAGAACATTTTCTAAAATGCTAATGGCTTTAAAAGTGTATTGTGTTCATAATACACTTTTTACTCATTTACATTTAAAATAACCAGTGACAGCTGTATCTGACCAATGATATTGCTGGGTACATGATTTGCCCTTGATTATCACAAGTACTGAAAAAATTATGTTGTGACCTAGTTAAATAGATGAAGGCAAAAGGACTATTCAGTGATAGTACTGCAGGGAATAAATCTGCCCAAGTTACTGAAGCTTTCAAGAAAAGCAAAAATTCTGAGAACTTGCTGAATACTTGACTGACGTGCAGGTAAACTTGTTAGAACAGAAACAATGGAGCCCAGACTGAACAAAAGAATTAGCAATTTCAAAGGCAGCAGCCATGTGTCATGCATCAAATCAGTCACTTCGCTTTACCTCGGTAATGCGGTAGGGCACAGGGGAGATCTAGCAGCCTGCATAACAGTGCAGCTATTTGCACTGGCTCTCTAGCAGAGGATTGTCTGAATCCTGTTAAACACAGCCCTGCGGTATTAAAGACTTTGCCATCTATATCGGTGTCAGAGTGTCACAGGCAGGAACAGAAAGGTCCAGAAAAACCCTCCTGCTAAACCTCTGAACTAGGGGTAGCAAAGAGGGAAATGCTGGCAGTGAGGGTGTGTTTGCATTCCAGTCCCTCTGAAGGACTGCAATTTACAAGTTAATGCAAGAACTTCAGCCACTTTTTATTATTTATTCCTATGGGAGTTTGTATGGAATAGATGAACTAGTGATTTTTTTTTTTACATGACTATTAACAATACTATGCTACTATGTGCGGAGGCATAGTATTCCTACTGTGTTCTAGGAGTAGTGGAAAAACTGAAGAAAGTAACTTAAATATAAATAGAACCTGTAAAGAATGAAAAGATAATGAGTATGAAAACTTTCCTGAGTTTGTATCAACTTTAAAAGACCAGCTTAGGTGTCATCAAATTGCATAGTTATTCCCTGGTGACTAGATGGCATATATGTTGTATTTATTTTTCTCTCTTTACACGACCATAGATTACATTTGCTAAGAAATCTGTAATGAGGACACATACCATGGTTACAACACACTGATTTTAAAAGGCTTGTCCTTTTTCTATAGATACTTGATAGAAAATAAAAGCCTGTAGCTAATACCTGAAGCATGCTTATTTGACTTCTGTGTAGACCATTTGTATTTTTTTTTTAATGCATAAACTGGGAAGAAATCTCTGGATATAATTTGCTTTTTGAATTCAGAAATACTTCAAAGGTGCTCATAGCGATGTAGATTCATTGTCACTTACTTTACAGGGACTCAAAATATATATTTTAGAGAATAAGAGATTTGTTAGTTTTTTTTTTGTATTTGAAGATGTGAGGAATATACTAGGTCTGTGGAAAAAAATACTGCAGGGTAGATGTGTAAGTAATGGCAGCAACATGGTCTCTAAGTGCTGTGTTTTCCTGCTGTTGAGTCTGTGCTGGAAAGGGTGAAGCATCATTTGGGCCAGAAATGGGAGCTATGAGACATCTAACTAAAGCATTTTTGAATTAGTTCTGGTGTTTCTGGAACAAAAGCTATATACAGGCATTTTTTGCTTGTGGAGTGCCAGCCAGTGAAGAGCCTCATCTCATGTAAGCCAGCAGCTAGCACAGTGCCAGACTCTCCTCGGAAACACTGAGCTGGTTTGAAGGTGTTCAGAAAGCTCCATGGTCGGAGAGGGGCAATATTTATCTTCCTGTTAACAGTGTAGCTAGGGACTATAGTATTTTTTGGTAGTTGAAATTTTCATCAGCTCTATAATCACACAGAAACGGCATGGGCGGGGAGAGGTGGAGAACAGTTGCTTGTAGGGGGAGAAGCACAGCACAAGGAGCAGTGTGGTGTGGCTTGCATGGCCCTGGCTTTTGCCTGCATGCATCTTCCAGTGAGGTCTCAGAGAAAGCTCCTGGAGTCTCTCAGCCAGCCTAGCTTCACTTTATTTCCTGACAGGGTCTGCCAAAGTGACAATAAATTCTGCACGTGTTACGGTCTACTTTGAGTAAATGGACATGGCCTTCTGAAATTCATTTCACAGCCAAATGGAAAGGCTCTATACTGTGTTACTGATCAAGCCTTTCAGAAATGAAGCGTGTCGATTAACACCTTTTAATTGGTATTTAGGGGTAATGTTGCCAAGGTCCGGTCACAGATTTGCACACAGTTATGGAGGTTAAATATTTGCTATAAGAAACAAGGTGCATGTGAAGCAAGGGATATGTGTTGTTAATGAAAAGTATCCGAGGGATGCTAACTGTCACATGCTGCATAGGGAGCACAACCAGGGTACTGTAATACATCAACAATTGTCAAATCGCAGTTAGTCTGATGTGCAAGCCATAGTAGATTAAGATCACTCGTGGGTAAATATTTAAGAGACTGCTTTAGCTATTTTGTGCATTCACCAAGAAAATCAATCTTACGAATTGAAGGAAGCTTCCACTGAAATTCTTGGTCATATCTCTGCTAAGAAGAGGAACTTGAGTTGTATCGGTCATTTTTTCAGTCCACTTGAAGTCTGAGTTTTATTTTTAATGAGGTGTTTTATAACCTGCAAAGCCAAAAATATAGCAGAATTGCATGAATGGAATGCATGCATAGGAGGAAAAGGATCTTATTTTGATAGTAAACTTAAATAAGTGTGTGGAGGGCCCTTCTAAGCTTCTCATATGCTCCCTGCATGAGGAGTGGACTCTCACAGGGGGAGCGGAGAGGCTGGTGCTGATTTCTGCACTCTGGGGACAGTGACAGGGCCCGAGGGAATGGCATGGAGCTGGGTCAGGCTGGGGTTTAGGAAAAGGTTCTGCACCAGAGGGTGGTGGGCATGGAACAGGTTTCCCAGGGCAGTGGGCATGGCCCCGAGCTGCCGGAGCTCAAGGAGCGTTTGGACACCGCTCTCAGACACAGGGTTTGGATTTTGAGTGGTCCTGCGTGGTCTCTCTCTGTACCCGCTCTGGGCCCCTGCCAGCTGCCCGGCTGGGGAGAGGCAGGCACGGTGGGTGAGAAAGAGCCTGTGTTGTAGAGGTGCTAGCAGAACATTTGTCTCTCAGCTCTGGCACTGCTCTGTTTGGGTGTCTTTAGTTGTGTGTGTGTGTATGTTTCTCCTTTCAGGATCTGTGCACAGGATCTGCATGTACATAGATAAGGAAGGTAGCTGACAAATGAGAAACTGATGATCAGGCCCTTAAGCAAGAAAAATGCTGTGTGGGAGTCATATGGAGCAAGCTCTGCAGGAGCAGCCCTTGTTGTGCTTCTGGCAGCTGCAGAAGGCCGCTGCTCACTGCCTCTGACTTTCTAGAGGGCGTTTGCTTGCGTTGTTTCCCTCTGAACAGTACCTCAGCCCCTTTGCCTTCCTTTCCTAAAGGATTGAAAGGATGGGAGTGAGCTGATGGTGGGAAAGGGGGGACAAATAGTAAGTTTGAGGAAACAGCCCGTTTCCAGAACACCTGTGCTGTTCAATGGTTGCATAACACAGTGCTGTTATGCATTGGGAGGTTGCTGCATAGCATAATGGGTATCCTCAAATTACAGTTAGTTATGGCATATAATTTAGAGGAATGCACCAATTAACATAGCATATGATTTTGACTTTGAAGTCTTTGCCTGTAAATCTGTCCATATCTGTTTGATATTTGGCTTCAGAAATCCTGTTGTTGATGTCCAAAATGGATACTGTAGTGATTTCACCGATTTCACACAGAATTCGAGCAGTTCCTGTTCTGGTCCCCTTAGAGGTCAACTTTTTGTCTGCTGCTTGCTTTGTAACATTTTTAGAAAATATTTTATAAATGCCTTTGTAACATAAATAGAACTTTGTGATGTCTACTGTTCTGAAATACTTAGTTCCTCAGTATCTAAGAAATTCCTTATAACAATAGCATCAAAGTGATGATAAGCTAATTTAGCTGTGACCTTAATAGATATTCAGGCTTTTTTCTACAGCTTATCCATATGTAGTGAGTGTGAGTTGAACAGGCTAGGGCTCTTCAAAATGCACTCAGTGAGCAGAGAATATATAGTGAGACTATCCTTTACCAAAATGCTTGATCCTCCTGAAGAGCAAGGATATTAACTTAACTAATGATCCTTTAAATGGGTATGTAAAATATAATTTAAACTACTTGCAACATGCAGAAGAGAGGTATCATTTGTTACTGCCAAGCTCACCGGCATGTGGAAATCAGAAAATCATTAGCCTTGATAGAAATAGTTTAATACAGCAGGGAAGAGAACACATTATTTAGAGCAGTTAAATGACAATTGATGTAACTGCTGGGAAAATGCAGAAAAATGAGTGTGATATAGCAGATGATAAATACTGCACTTAGAACTTATGCATGCAAAAAATGAAAATCTTTCCTCATTATTCTGCATATTTAGCCTAGGAGACTAACTTTTCTAAAATATAACATTCACAAATCCTAATTTTTATGACTTTATTTCTAGATAAGTCTCATTCTTTTTCTGTATATGGAATGCCTTATATTGCGTAAAAAGTAACATACAGATCACCTCTCTTATTCTATAACTGAAGAAATAAATTACCAAAAGACATTTTCACATGCTTTAACATTTATTAATAGCATTTAATAGTCCTATTCTAGGTGATGTCAGCTGGCTCCGAAGCGAGTTTCACCAGTGACCAAACAAGATCCCATTCTTACCTGTGAGAAAATGACTTTATAAATCTCTGGAAGAGATTTTATGCAAATGAAATTTCAACTTTCTGTGAGGCTTGCTTTTAAGGTGAGAGTGTAGTGTACAGTGACAATGGTAACTGGGAAGCAACTGGAGTCTGCTTCCCTAGAGCAAAGCTGTATGTACTGCTCAGGGCAAGCTGAAGCAACAAACGCCTTGTTCAATACTGGGAAAATGTAATTGCATAAAAAAATATATTAAAAAGGGAAACATTATGTCAGTATATAGTCCTCCTCCATCCATATATTAAAAACAAACAAAACTAACAAAAAAGCAAACAAAATGAAAGAAAGAAGCTAAGACACCACCACCTCCACCCCCCACAAAGCTATGCATTTCTTAGCAGAACCCACTATGTACTTGTCAAACGTGCTTTTCTGTGTCACCGAATTTCCTCTCAAAGGCAGATTGCAATGTCAGGTTCATTACTGTGGCTGTCTCCTTTGAAACTTGTAATGGACACAGCTATGTGATTTTTAGGAACCACTGTAGAGACGTCCACCTGAACTTGCTAAAGATTTGTTGTTTTGGAGTGGTATTCCTGCATTGCACTGGGACAAGAAATCAAAATGTAGCCTGTTGCTGTCAATAGCCATCCTCATCTTTAATTAGGAAGTGGCAAGTTTTCTTTCTTTCAGAAAGAAGAAAAATAAGTACTTGAAACACATGAGCATTTGCTTGAGCATCTGTAGAAATTTGTGTAGTGTATGAACTTTGGTCAGCTCTGGTAGTGGGTGAAATGTAACAGGAGATATCTGACTGACTGGAAGGTTTGTACCTCAGAAGTAGTTATATAATATACTATTTTACTGCAGCAATATATATGGCAATTATCTTAAATATGGTGCTAATTTGTACCACTTATAGTCGCTAGGGATTCTGTTATACATGGAGACTGCTTAGAAAATAGTAAAGTGGAAGATGTTTACATCAATACAGCAAAATAAAGTTTATGACTAAAAGTATCTTCTATTAAATCACTGTAGGTAATGAAGTTGAGAAGTTGAGTTTAACAAAAATTATATAAAGGAAGTTAGCCTGTTATAGGTTTTTCTTTTTTTGTCTTTCATTCGTATTTTTTTTTTCCCTGCCCCTTCTTTTTTCCCATTATTATATGTATCTGAGATCTTAGAAGTCCTTAAAAAAGCAATTTGAATTTCCTTCACAGACACCACAGGAGTATATATGTGAGCTCAGTTTTTGTCCTTGCTCCATCCTCTACCAAGTTTTTTTTTTT
>VXAV01006849.1:98621-115968 GCA_013399715.1 Alectura lathami | reverse complement strand
AGTATGAGTTAGATGCAGGAAAGGATAGATTTAGCTATAGTAGCATAGCTAGGAACAATATGATTGTGTTTGTAACAGGTAACTTGTTGGTAACAAGTCCTGGTAATGAGAAAGCTGTAACATTAGCAAGTTAAGAGTTTCTCGCGTAATAGCACACTATTGCTATGACTATATCTGAACCCTGTGCACCTTTATCTCTTTTAAATATCCTTGAATATACACTTCAGATTTGGACCTGTTATTGGTATATTGGCAAGATGACAGACAATAAAGAGTATTTGATGCTTCTTTGACTTGGATTCAATCTAGTTTTATTTTGCCAGAAAATTCTGGAAAGCAACATATAGGTATTGTAGAAAATATTTTTATATACGTGCACTCGTACTGATGAATTTTTTGTCTTCCCTTTCTTTCTTTTTTCTCTTGCACATTGGTATAAATGTAGTAATTGAATTTCTCTAATTTGACGAGCTTGCTTCTTTCTGTACTAGCGAAGGAAGAGGATTTACAAAGCTAATAATGATCCTAACAATGAAAACAGATATATCACGAATTAAAAAGACAAAGCAAAAATAAATAAATAAATAAATAAAAAATAGTAGCTACTACTTGAGCACCTATGTGAATCATTTGCCTGGTACATCCTTCTAAATTACAGCATAGATGTGTTTAAGTCATTATAATAAACGGAGTTTACCCACTGAATAGGGATTTGCAAAGCCTCTACTCTATGTACTGAATGCTGTTATCAATTTACAATCTCATGTAATTGAAAATATTTTCATTATTGTTTAAAGTTTTTATGGTTTAACCCAGCAGGCAGCTGTGCACCACACAGCCTTTCACTTACTCCACCCTCTCCCAGTGGGATGGGGAAGAGAATCAGAAAAAAAGTGTAACTCATAGGTTGAGATAAAAACTAGTCTTTACCAAGACAGGAAATGAAGACAGAAATAACAGTAATGACAATAATATATATGTATGTATGTATATTTACAAAACAAGAGATGCATAATGAAGTTGCTCACCACCCGCCAACCTATGCCCAGCCAGTCCCCAGGCAGTGGCTGCCCCCTGGCCAACTCCCCTCAGTTTTATAGGTTTTCACATGGAGCCATATGGTATGGAATATCCCTTTGGCCAGTTTAGGTCAGCTGCCCTGGTTCTCTCCTCTTCCAGCTTCTTTGTGCCCCCAGCCCCCTCATTGGCAGGACAGTACCGGAAACTGAGAAACTGAAACGTCCTTGGCTCTGTGCAGCAACAACTGAAATATTGGGGTGCTATCAACATTGCTCTTCTCCTAAAGCCAAAACATAGCTTCATACCAGACATTATGAAGACACTGTCTCAGCTAAAAGCAGGACAAAAATTTGTTGCTTTAAAATGAAACAATTAGTTTCATATGGTCCTATGAACAATGCAAAGAACATAAACTTTCCTAGCATACACATATTGTATGTTGTGAGAAATACAATGTCAGATTGGTAATGAGTTGATTTCCGCTGAAAATTCCTCTGAAGATTTTAGGTTAGTTAGTAATTGTAGATATTCCATCAGAATTTAGTAATTTGAAATATCTTATTGTTTTTCTTTGTTTTTCCTTGCAAAGATGAGTTAATAATGAGTCAAAAAAATACAGAAATAACAGTGCAGTTTTTCCTTGCAAAGACGAATTTTCTAGAAGTTTTTTAGAAATGATTTAAAGCCTGTTTTAGTCAGTCTATTTGGATGAATTCTGCAGCATGGAGCAATGTAGCTGAAGTATATAATCTGTTGGGTTTACAGAATAAATACAAGAAACAATGAACTGTAGTATCATATCACTAGAGTTTTTGGCTGTATTTTAGATGACATAATAAAGGGCAAAACATTTGTTTTGTTACCAGAACACTGCAAGGCCGGTGCAGCCCTGTAATGATTATGCTTTTACTGATTTGATTATAAACAAGATTTTTGTATTTGTTCATGCAGATGAGGCTGATAGATTAAGACTCAAAACTGATCCTTCCCTGCCTCATTGAAGTGTCTTACTGTTGGTGTGATCTCATGGCATATACAAGTGATAATCTTTGAAAAAGGCGTGTTAGACTTAGGACATTCAAACAAGCATCTGGCAGAATTAGATTTTGGTCTAAGAGTATCAATTCTTGTCCTGATTTTCAATGTAGTTGTTGAAGTGAACATACAGAAGACTCAGAAATCCAGGTTTATGCCCTAAATGACTTTCTCTTCTAGATAACACATAGGGATGTTTCGCTTGCTTTGAAGGAGTAAATGTGGACCTTTTACACAAGAGGGTAAGATGGTCCTGGAGGTATTTCAACTGTGAAGCACATTGTAAACCATTGTGGTCACCTCTGCCACCACGATATTCTAAAAAAAACTTCCTCCGCTGTGCCTTGGCTTCTGTTTTTGCCACGGTGGGACCACTGACTTATTTGTCTCTGCACTGTTGTGGCCTCCCTGATTTTGTGCAGTAGCTGAAATAGCTCCTCCTGCACCTGACCACAATATAAGCCTTCAATTTAGAGGGCAGGGAAGCCTGCAAGATCCAAAATTGTGCTAGCTATTGTTTCATCCCAGCAAGAGACCAATTGTCTCCATAAAACTCTTTCTATTCCTGCTTGACTTAGGAACTGCTGAACATCTATATTCCTGAGTGTCAACAAAATACAGAAAGTAATGCTGTGATTTGGGTTTAGTCCCACTGAAGAGAGTCCGGAAGGGGAGATGTTTGGAGTGAAGTTGGGGATGGAGTTACAGACACCTGTCTGATCTACTTACAAGGCACCACTGAAATCTTTTAAGGCATTACCCTAAATTTAAGTTAATTCTGATGGCACTCAGGAACGTGAGCTGTATGCACACTGAGGCTTTGTTATTTCAGGAGTGGTGTCTTCAGTGAAAGAAACAGCTGAAGCATAAAGTGATAGGGAAAGCAGTAAGAAAATGTGAGCAATGGTATTGTAGATCTGAGGAAAGAACCAGAGAGCTTAAAACAGTGAGGGAAAGTAAGTAACAAGCCTGTCTTCCAAATGGATTTTTCCCTATCTGATTACAGTACTGTGCATGTTCTTTTAAAAGAAGCTGGCTTGTGTCAAGGTGTTACAATTCTCTGAGAATTTCATCTGCCCTAACAACCTTAGCAGCCTGAAGTTGGGCTGTTTGAGACAAAACACGGCAGTACCATCTACAGCAGCCAGTTCCCAGTGCTGCCCTACGCTCCCAGACACTCTTAAAGCAGTTTGCCCCTCGTGTCCCAGGCACACTGATAAAGTAACCAATTAATCACTTTGTCCACTAATGCATTGTGTCATTGATTCCTTCTAAACCGCTGTCTACCACCACAGCTCTGTTTTGGATTGTCTGTCGTTTTCTTGTATTCAGCTGAAACCGGGTCAACAGTACAGTGAACCAAAAACCTAATAGCAATAAATTCAAGTCAAAAGTACTTGAAATTATTCCATGTATTACTTTTTGTGTCAAGATATTATTTCAGATAAGGTGTCACCCATGTGCATCACTAACTTTATGCTGTCTTCCTCAGATGGCCTACGGCCAGCGTAAGGCAGCTATCTCCATACCATGCTCTCTGGTGTCTCATAAGGCAGTCTAGTTATACACCCACAACTAATGTATAGCAAATATAATGTTGATGGTATTAAAGATTATACACATTGTTTTTCTTCTTCCTGGAAATGAGATTTGATAAGCATATGATAAAATCCTCTTTTCTGTCATAATCTCTGCTGTACGCTTGTTTCCTTCTAGATCTCTTGGGTATGATTGTTAACATACAGGAGGGTTTAGCCGCTGGTTACCACCTTCCTCTTACAGGTCAGGAGCCCGGGGAGGTAACCGGAATTGATTTAGGCTGTTCCAGCTGAGATGGTAATTGATGAGTCTTTTCAGCAGCTTACTCTTTGGACAATTCAAGGCACTCTTAAGATAAAAGGCAACACCAGTTTGTAATTCTTTGAATATGTTAATTTGTTATGTTAATTTTATCCATGGTCTACTCCTTCATTGTCAGACATGATTGTCCTGGAGGTAAAAATAAAAAATAAAAAAAATTAACTGATCTAATGATGGTATTAAAGCTAACTGATATTTCCATTTTTCAGTGGTATGAATGAGTTAAATCATTTTCACACTGTTTTCACTCTCTAAATATTTTTCTCCAGTGTACTCTTGCCTTCAGAAAGTTGTTGAGACTACTTCTCTGAATTACTACTTAATTATTTTTAACTTGTCCCCAATTTTTGATCCCTTAGAAGTAAGAAGGTTTCTGGTGTTTGTTTCAAAGAAGTGAGTTTTCTAAGAAGTGCTAATAAAAGATATTCTTTGTTTTAATTTAAGCTTATGATCCACTTTAAAGTTTGAAGAACAATTTCCTTTTATGATACTAATTTCAGGTTGTCATTTCATGCTTCTTGTTCATATCTAGTTTATTAGATCATTTCGTGCAGACTTTTTCTTTCAATTTAAGCCTGTACTTGTAATTAAAGCTGTCTATAACTGATAATGAGTAATTTATTGCACAAAAATGTTTCTTTAAAAAAAAACTTTAATTTTTTTATGGTGAAGATTTATAAGCTTCCATACTAATGGCAAACGAATCACATATGGACTTGTGTAGACCAAAAAAAAAAATGGGTTACTGTTTTTGCTGACAGATTAGTTAATTTAAGTAATGCTTTGCCAAGAGCTGACCATTTACAGAGGTGAAGAATTCACAACTTTAATTTGCTAACAAGTAGGGAAAGACAAATTTGCTTTTGGCAACATATAAAAAATAATTTTAAAACATAGCTTCAAAATCATTCCTTTGTGGAATGAAGCGTTACCATGTTCTCTTCAGCAGAATTTTCATTTCATTTCCTTTATGTTACCTAACAACATTTTGGCAGTGCTAGGCATAGGAAACATTCGTAGGATTATATAAAATTATTATACAAACCATGAACAAAATTCTGAACCAGTCATCTGAACCACCCTGAACCAGGGTGAAGAGTTGTTCAAATCACGTGTCAAAAATCCCACCCATTTTACCATATGGTGGTTGCTTTCTTCATTACATTGGAGAATCAGGACCATCTTGCAACAGTTACAAAATAAAGTATATGTATATTTCAGTGCAGAATTTTAGAAATGACACTGCCTTTCCTAGCCTGCACATGGCTGCTGCATACAACTTGGTGTGAGGGCACTCCCATCCCATGACTCCTGTTTTCTTTCAGCATGGAAGCAGTAATTTGCACATGGTAGGAATAATAGCGGCAGTTACTTTATCTGGAGATTGCCATGGTTATCAGTTCTGATGTTGAGGGCTTGAGATTATTGCCTCAGGCAAAATTGTTGCAAAGTTTTATACAATTAGGTAGGAGGTTTTAGGTAGCAAAGTATCTACATTGACTGTCCTCAGAAAGGGGATATTGCAGAACTGTTAAACTGTACATTCTTCTGTACTATTTGCTGGTTTAGACTTGAGTGAAATGTGCTTTTGAATGGAGAGAGTAAAGACATGCAAAAGCAACTGTATTTGCCGTAAGTATCCCCAACAAATCCACTGGAAAGCTGTAGTGAAAAATCCAGAGATAGTCAATTCAAACAAGGTGAGAGATTGATAGGTTTATGTGGAGTTAATTACATTTCTGTGGCATCAGCTGGATATGATTGTATAGTAGGCCAAAATGAAAAAAGTCAAAAATTACAATAGAGAAGGTAAAATAGTGCCCTGAGTTAATTAACAAAAAAAAAAAAAAAAAAAAAAAAAAAAAAAATCATCGTCAGAATAGAATTTTGGTCAGTTTAAAACAAGAAGTAAGAAAACAGCAGCAAAGTATGAGGCAATGATTTTCAAAGAGTTTAAAAGAAAGTGCCTTGTATTTGATGGAATGCTGTTTGAAGAAAAATATGGATACTAGGAGAGGAAAAATGAAAGTTGCTGAAAGAGTGATTTTAAAGAGCAATAATCTATAACAAATTGAGAAAGGGAAATAACTTGGTAAAATTAGAGATTATGAAGTGAGGAAATATATAAGGGGAGCAAAAGACATCAGGAAATTTATTTTCAATAGTTGATGTGAATAAACTAATTTTGAGTTTAAAGTTTAATAACTGGAACAAATGTAGGAAATATGTTCCACAGAAGTTGAAACCTGTTGTTTTTCAAGACATTCTTCTTAGATACAATTTTATTTTTTTCTTTTCTTTAAGAAATTACAGTATATTGAAAACATTACTGATTCCCTGTAAATTATTTATACATTTTCTTGACCAAGTATTTAAGATGTTGACTTACTAGGTGATACATTCTTTTACTGTTGACTTTCAAACTCAAGCAAATGAAGTGAGCAAGCTTAGAAAATGGCCAACAATATTATTAGGTAAGAAAGAATCTATTAATTGTTTAAAGTATTGTTCTGAATGCCTGTATTCAACATTTGCTTAGCTCTAGTATAGAATTCATTTGCCTTTTTAGAGGGTGTGGTTGTGTGTGTTAATGGAAGATTAACGAAAAAATGTTAATTTGACTTTCGTAATAGCTGACTGAATAGTATAAATGCAGCAACTACTTCCACAGGACATAAAGCTTGTTGTATACTTATAATTTAGCAATAGGTTAGTTGAAAAAAGCCAATATTTTTTCCTTATTTGTATAAGTGTTAAGCTATTTCATTGTTTAGAATACAGAACCCTCCAGCTCTTGCATGCTGTGTTACAATTTTAACTGTAAATACAAGATAGTATCCTATTTATGAATTCCAGTCTCAAAAGCTAATTTAATTGGTGTATTCCAACTACTATTGCTTATTTCACACTTCAGTAAGTAAAGATGCATTAATAATCGAAGTTTCAAACTGTAATTAACATTAGCTTTAGGCTCCTGACAATGAAATGATTACATTTTTATATATGGCTTGATACACAAAGTTAATCTAACCTGTGCATGAATAACAGAAGGAACTTGCCTTTACTCTCTAATGCAAATCACTACATGTAATTATGTGTTCTCTGCAACTGCAGAGGGTGAAAAAAGTAAAATACCAGTGGTACTGAAATCTGTATGGACGTCTCTCATTCATCTACTTCAGCTCTGTAGGTCATTACAGTGAACTGAGGATGATGTTTAATCTCATTTGTTTCCACACTATTACTTCATATGCTATTCAGTTACAGAACAGTGCTGGTTTTCTTCATTTACATGAGTTTAAGTAAAAGGTGACTGGGTGGCTGTCTAAAGAATAAAGGTGTGATTTTTCCATTGTGCCATGCAAGTTTGCTACACAAAGCCCTATCAATACCCCTCCAGTGAAAAAGTCTTTCAGAATCCACTTTATTACATTTCCCTTGAAGCTACAAAGGAGTCTTCCAATTACTTTTATGACTTTGGAGTAGTTAGCCATCTCTCGCTCTTTTAATATAGGGCAGGGAACATGCAGCTATAAATCACTAGCAAGCAGGATCTAAAAACTTGACAGTGAGGCAAAGAATCTGCTTCTGAGTCATTGGATCAGCAATTCTGTTTTTTAACTGAGGCCTAAGGTTGATTAAACCAGGCTAAACATTAGAAATTTGATGGATTTTGTTGCCTGTTATCGTCATTACAAGCAATGAGTATGCTAAAAGAAAAATAATATCCTAATGCACTTTCCTAAACTAAGTGTTTGTAATAAAATTATAGTAGTGCTGTGTATAAGCAGGGCAGAGGTTTGTAGCAGTAGAAACAGGGAGGTGACACAAAAAGGATGAAGCTGCTGGGGGCTGCCCACACGGGACAGGCGCTGGGGCTGGCTCCCTGGGGTTGGGTGTGGGAGGAGCTGAGGGCAGGGCAGCACCTGCAGGCAGCATTCCTGGCACTGCCGAGGGCACCTGCTTGCTTCTGCATTTGAGAATGAAATTTGTGGGAAGAAACAGTTTTCAATATTACAAAAATGTAGGAGAATTTAAGGGAAAATGTTCAGATTAATTGTTACTTGTGAAGAAGCTGTTGATCTGCTTTTTAATAAAAATTGGAGACTAGATGGTTCTTTCAGTAAGAAATGGGTAAAAAGTAGTTTGAGATCGCTGTATTCTGTTGAAAGGGCATATATGTATAAGGAGGGTAGTTAGTATTTGTTCTTTTGTGCATGGTCTTTGTCCTTCTCAGTTCCTGCCTGTTTTCATCTGGATTCCCACAGATACCTTTTGTTCTCCCTTTAAGTCCTCTCCTGATTTTTGTACCTCCACAGACTTTCTCCCTTAGCATATTTTCTGTAGGGAGCAGTAGGCACAAATGCTTTCATTTTGAAATTTCATCTGGGACCTTCTCAGTGCTTGACAGGAAGAAAAGGAAAACATAAAAGAGAGGTTAGGCAGGATAACAAGCTGGGAAATCAGCATATCTCCTGTGCTTCTAAATTCTCTTCACAAATCAAATGGTGCCTGAGGAACTAAAATGCAACTCACAAAAGACTGAGTGGCTATTGAAAATAAGATGATACTAATAATGTTGGATTTGGCTTCTTTTAAAAGAAACAGCATTGGATAAAGTATTTTGAGTCACAACCATATTACATACACACTTTCTCTTCAGGCTCCCAAACCAAATAATTAGTATCTGCGTCACAAAAGTCCTTTAAGAATGGTTTTTGAATTCCATAGGAATGAAGAAAGGTTTCATGAAGACCAAATGGCCAAAGTGTGACAGGTGAGGTTCTATCTGCTGAAACTCCCAGCTGAGGAAAGCAGCCCTTTCAGCTGGGGCAGGCTGGATTCCACCATGGACTTGGCTCTTGTTTTCTTGGGGGTCTGTTTCTCAACAGCCCACTCTCAGTATATCATTTCCTCAAATATCCATAGATACGAATTCGGTACAGATGTGGCCAAATTTCCTTGCTGAACCAGACAGATGCCAGACACTTTCTAATGTAACTAAATCCTCTCACACATGAATTCTGAGAGAAGAATGGGAAGATGTGAGTAGGAGACTGGGGATAGGTTGCTGAGGTGACACTACTCTTCCAAGGGTGCTGTATGTCCTTTCTGAGCACACATATTCATCCATAAATTTTGTCAAAAAATCCCTGGTATCTTGTGTCTCATGTGGTAGCCAGGCACCCTGACACCTCACAGCCTCAGTATCAGCACAGACCTCTTTCAGACATAGGATATAGCCCTGGCATGTGAGCTGTATTTGAATTCCTTGAGAGCCGCAGGAAATTCAAGACTAAGCTCTCCTGAACTGTTGTATGAGCAGATCAATACCTTGACATTTGTCTAACTGGTGGGAATCTAGATAGATGGTATTTGGTAACAGGCATCACTTTATCTCTCATTATTTACTATTTCAGCTAAAACTCCATTTCATCCTGTTTTGCAGGTTTTCAATTACATCTAATTCAAAACTGTGCTACTTCAAATAGGATGAATTAACTGATGTTAGTATAAAAGGGAACCCTCTTTCTTCTTTGCCTTGTCAGGGCTAGTGGAGTACGGAGCCTCTGATGGCTTGTGATGATATACAAATATGTTCTTCCATTACAGCCCAAACATATCAGCAGTTAGACCAGGGATATGCACCCATGGTCCTAAAATGGATGCCATTGACAGTATGTTACGTTCATCTGTGGTATCACTTTCACCTTTTTTTCTGTGCTTGGAAAGCAAGGAAAAAAAAAAAAAAAAGAAAAAGAATGAATGCAAATATTATCATATTATGCCATGTAGATTCCCAGTGGATTGGATTCACACCTAGGAAAGGGATTGTTCTTTGCACTATGCAAACATAAATCTAGTATCAATATATCAATCATTTTTCATTCCTTATTAAAAAAAATCTTGAAAGACTTATGGACTAAAGGCTTTTACTTCTACTGCTGGAAGGTGAAAAGCAGAAAATAATGTATGAAAAAAAAAGTAAGAAAAAACTTCATGTCTGCTGTTTCTGATGCACCAGGGTAGTACTGGATTCTTATGCATAATAAGTGTTGAAGAACACTCTTTCCATCTTGCTATAATTTATGATATGTAAGGTTATTCCAAATGATAATTTTGTTTTGTTAGCTTGTGATATTTGCCACTTCAAAATTAAAAGGTTTCTCTCTATTTCATGTGGGAGACATGATCCATCTTCACTGTAAGACTCAGTCACAGTCTCCCTGTGTCCGGGAGAAATCTTGTGCTTTAGGTGGATCACTCATATAGGAAAGTCACTGCCTTTTTCCAATACTTGTGGTTTCTGAGTTGCTGATTTCTGCGTACTTTGTTGAAAAATAACCTATTTTGTGACTCAACCAGTGTGACACTTGATTGGAAAAAAAAAAACAAAATGGGATGGGACTTGGATCGATTAAAAATGTTTCTATCCATATGTTTTTAGATAGTATCTGTATGTCGACGTTCAAGAGAAGTAATGGTAATTGTTATTGTCATACTGACTGTACTTGCATTTTAATAAACAAGAAAGGTTTCTTTCCTTCTTTCTTTCTTTCTTTCTTTTTTTTTTCTTTATTTGTTTTTCATTTGAATCCATTTCTGTCAGTATGACCTGAACCACTTTTGACCAAAAATAGATAAATATAATTAATATGTCTGTCCTTCATTTGCTGACCTGGTCATGAACGTTCATAATGTAAGAGACCCATTTGTAGAACCAGAGTAACTGTTTTGGATGTAAATTAAATTCGTACTGAAAAATGAATTTCAAAATAGTTTTTGAATTACAGTAGAATTTAATGGGAAAGAGGACATGTATATCTCAAAATAATATCGCTATTTTCAAATGTAATGCTATTTAAAAGGAAAGAAAACTAAACCAAAAAATATTTTTCTCCTGATTTCACATTTTTTTTTTTTTTTTCCCCCGAAGAGAAAATGTATAATAATATCCTGGTTAGTTATTGACTGCAGCTGTAATATACTTTATTTTCTGACATTTCTGTGTCTCCAGATTTCAGGGCAGATCTGACAAGTGACAGGTATGCCATGCCTCACTTGTACATTGGGCTCTTTTTTTTCTAAGCATGCCATTGTCTTAAGATACAAATATGGAAATCAATATACAGATGCTTTTAACAAAGAGAGCATTGTAAAGTATCTGCTGAATTAGCTTCCGTGGAATCATCTGTCACTTTACTGACAGCCCAGCTTTTAACAATGAGGGTATAATCTAAAGTGTTCAGTCTAAAGTTGTGGTAGATTTATAATGTTTTAATTGTGATCTACTTTGTTAAATTCTGAGTGAGTCAGACCAGATGGTATGAGGAATATATTAATTAAATTAGGTGTTAAAATCAAGATACAAGTGTCCTTTCCATCTTCAGGAATTTTCATTCCTCTGTCTATGTTAAAGCATTCTAAATATCTTGGATAACTGTATGTTAATAAGAACAAACACCCTGCTCCTTTGAACTGAAGCATGGATGGAGGGGCGTTGTTGTTGTTTTTACTTACTATCATTTATTTTGAATCAATTTTGCAACTGTTTGTTTGATGTGAATGTTTAATGCAAACTGGACTTCACAGTTTGCAAGTATCTAACAGATTAAGTCAGTCTGTGTAGTCCTATGAAATGCCAATTATAGATTCCTAGACACAGAAATAAAGCTTGTATTTGTGAATATTTTGGTGGTAGGAGTCTTCTATTTTAAATTTAATATGTGATGGAGACTCATAATAACAAACTGTTGCTTCTGTGGCTGTAAAAGCATCACAGCTGTTGGTATTAATTAGTGCTGTCTCTCTGTCCTTTACACTGAGTGGAGCACAGACACATTCTAGAAGATGACATAGCTAAATTGATTCTGGATTTTTCTATCTTTGGCACGTTTGACATTGAAATCCTAGTAGGAGGGGGCAGGTGTCTTTGTGAGCAGAGTGCTTAACTTCGTGCATAGGAACAGTCACATCAGAGACATCAGGATGCTGCACACCCACTGAATACTCGTGTTTTGCTATTTTTAGATCCCTTTGAAAGAATGAATTTCTATAAACACTTCCTTCTGCACTATCATCTGTGTATCTGTAAAATGATTGCTGTTCCAGTACCACCATCCTAGCATATTTTATAGATGTTCCTTTCCCAGATGTATGCTTATGGTAAGATTTTGTAATGCTCCTCTGAGCCAGTAGCAGCAAGCAAGAAGATGAGCAAAAGGATAAGGAAAAAACTTCAGTAGTGAGCATGACAGAGAGACATTTAGTATTAATATTTTTTTTCTTTTTTTTTCAGTAGCTTCTCCTTTTCACTGTTACAAGAATGTGGGTTTTTTTTTATTATTTTTTTTTCTTTGCCTTTTCTGCATTATCAGAGACATCTCTGGGCCTGTATTGCTGCTTATAGATACATATGAGCATAAAAATATATTTATAACTTGATTCTGAAGCAAGTTAAAATCTAGAAGGTCAAGAACTAAGAAAGAGGGAACTGAGCATTTAGTGTGGTGTTTGTGTGCATTTGGCCTGTGTTTATTTTTTGAATAAATAAATTAGCCTATATTTGGAGGATATACAGATATATTTTTCCAAGAGTCGTATAGCTGTTTTGAGACTGGTAACCCCTAACATAACATTATGACAATATTTCTATTCCTAACAGCTGACAGCTAATCCTGTGGAAATGATACTTGTTTATTTTAAATACCCAACCTCCTAAATGCTGTGTTTTTAAGTTTGTTCCATGGAGCACACATTTATTGCTTCACCTAATCAACACATGGTGACACATGTATACAATCCAGAATAATACATTTCTAAGATGATAAATACAACATAAATAAAAATCTGTCCTCTAGGAGGATAGAAAAAAAACTTCCCTCTAGGAAGATAAAAAAAAAAAAAAAAAAAAAAGAAAATGGCTCAAAACATCCCATTTTTATTATGGCTTTTAGACTACAGTTATCTCAGCCTATTCTAAACCCACAGTATGGATGATGAGCAGTTTAAATCCAATTTGAATTCATAATACTACATTTAATTTACACTACCACCTGTCAATAGAAAACAGACTGAGACATATCTCCTGAGATATCCATAGGGAATGTTCAGTTATAATTAACCTTCACTTTTAAAAGAAAAACTGAATCTTTGTCATTGCAATGAATTATTTGTATCGTTTCCCATTTTTGTAATGCTAACTCACTAAAAAGTATTTGAATGTACATGTAATATTTTCTGTGAAATATAACAGAAGATGTTTAATCTTGTCTGTTGTTGACTGTCCATCCTTTTCCCCCCAATAACAGCGGAATAGATTTGCCAAATTTCTGAAAGCCCTAAGTAGTATCATACACTTCTAGGTCAGAATATCTAATCTAAAGCGTGACTAATGCAGCTCTTTCTTTTGAAAGAGGATGTCACAAACAGGCAAAATGATGATAAAAGTGGGCATTGGCACAGATTTAACCTAGTCATTATGCTCATTAGTCTGTAATTTTGGGTTCCTCTTTAGATGACAGCACATGATGATAGATGACATCTACTTTGAATTCATATTATCGTGCTTAACATGTTCAGCTAATATTTTCGAACAGCTGAAAGTGCAAATGCATGTCTTCTAAGATGTTCGTATAAATAGTGTTCGTATCCATCTATTCACAAACAGTGTGGATAATGCGGACAGCTAGTACTTAAAATTAGGGACTTAAAATAAGAATTCCCTTGAATATAAGCATTTGAGATTGAGGGGGAAAGAACATGTAAAATCAAGCAATTAATGATTTTTCCCTATTCGCCTGTATACTTCTTAATTCCAAAAGCAATAAAGTTTATTTCAGTGCTGGCACATTTAAGAAGATTATACTTGTTTGATGAAACTCTTGAGTTTTTGAAAGTCTTTCTTGAAAAGATATATTCCACTAATGTCTTGTCAAGGAAATATGCAGTTTCATCAATAATTTCTTATGGTATCTGCGATGTTTTACCCATAGCTTGAGACTGCAAAAATAATGGTAAATAAAAAGCTCTGTAGCAAAAATTAAAAGAACCGAAACCTGAAACATATGCAAACTGTCTTGGCACCAGACTCAGTTTTCAGGTTCCATCTCAGCCTGTATTCTGCATTTTGCTCTTCTTAGTGTTTTCATGCAATGAAAATGAAATGTGATTCTCATAAAGGAACACTGTTTGGACAAACTGGCTGCTTTTTTTCTTATCTTTTTCTGAAATCCATAAATCCTTCCAGCTGAGACTCACTGTTACACCAAACACTATCACAGCTACTCGATGTTCTTGACCATAGGTTTGGTATTGCAGCAAAAGCTCCACACAGTCCTACTGATCGCTGAGATGTTATAATTACCACCAGTGAACACAGATTGTGGATTTCTGATTTTTTTGTTCAACAGAGATTTTAGTCTGTGCATTGTGATTATTGGCTGACAAAGTGGTTTTGGTAATGTCTTGTGATTTTGAGTGAGTTTTCTCATTACATTGTAAATAACCTTTATATGTAACCTTTATAAGTAAAATGTTGATAATATTTACTCTCCATGGTATATCATTTTGAAAGCAAGGGATAAGGTGTTTATACTGGACATTATTTTTTTTTATTGTATGTGTAATTAGGATGACTTGATACCCATAATATTTCAAAAGTTTATGATAGAAGCCTACATGCTACAGAATTGTTTCTGATTCAGGACCCTACTGGTAACCAAAACATCAGAGGAAACAGTTTCTCTTCTTTACTGTCACATGTCTGCTTTGCACTCATCAAAGCAAAGAAGGCAATGAAGTTCTACTAGAACAGTACAGAAATGAAGCAAAAAACAAACTGCTTCTCCTCCCCAGGTTCTAAACTCTGGTAATTCTTGCTCTTGCATTACTTAAGAAGACTTTGAAAACTGAAACCTGTTATCACTGTAGTCTGTACAAAGCACATAGCCACAGGCAGTATATCCTTAAATTTTCCAGTGTGGGAAAGCAACTTCCTAGCAGGAAATTATAACAATATTATCTTTTAAGACTTGAAACACATTGATTTGGAAAGTGTAGGTTGTCTTTTTTAAAACAAGCAAGTGGTTTATCTACTCACAAAGCTGATCTTCTTAAACAGGACAGTGATCAGTTATCACATACTTGTCCAAATTTAGCTAATCTTCATTTGAGTCATTTTCCCTAAGCATTCTTCTTACTCTCTGATACTGACAGTGTTTTTTGAAGGAGAAGGACTGTACAACACCAACTTTTCTGCCTATTCTAGCATGTGGCTTTCATCTTTGTAACTGATGAATGAAGCATTTATCTTCAGATAAATCCAATTCATCTGTAGGAGTAGCTGAACACGTCTTTCGTCCTACTGATCTGCCTTTCCAAAGTTCAACAAATGCTCCTATCACTTTCTTTGAACCAAGTCACAAACATAGTGGAAAACATACTTGTCTGGATTTCTCTGCGTGAAATCACAGCGGCCTGAAGAAACGGTTGTACTGTTAAACATTACAGGCAAAGCAGGAAATTCAGAAAATGTAAACAATATTTTGTGTGATGAGAAAGGTTTGCCAAAAATAGTTGTAAGTTCTTTACATGATCTTTAAGTGGCTATGTTTAAAATGGAAATGTAGATAGTATGTCCACATTTTACCAGCAACTGGTAGAATTTTCCTGTGAAAATGGAGTAATTAGGTATGCAGATGCATACTTGCACTTTCTCTTACAAATATTTCATTTGTAGAGGCTGTTGAAGGCCCTTATATTATAAACCTAGCATGTTTTGCTTACTAAGGCTAAATTAGTAAAATTTATTTCCTGACTATCTCTTTGCAGACTGATAGGCTTGAAAAACATTACGCTACAGCTCATTTTCAATATGTGATCCATTCAGCTAGTACAGCTCTTAAACTTCTCTCTTGGCTTGACCAGAAAGAACCTGTTGTCCCTATGCACCATTTCAGAACTAAAGTGTGTGAGTGATTTCCTTCTTGCAGAAGAAAGCACAACCAACTTTATTAGATGATCAGTAAGGGTATTTTCCTGTTGACATTTGTTAGTATGGAAGACAGAAAAGGAGTCAGTCTTGCTTAGGGTGAGATCAGCAAATCTATGACCAAGAAGTTGATTTTCCTTAGAAACTGCTTTTACCCTGAAATGTTGCATCAATTATGATTAAGTAAGAGGTGAATTTCTCTCCTTGATGTCAGCACTATCAAGGATTCAGCTTAGAGCAGTGAGGACAGAAATCTCTGTGAGTATGTAATAGACCTAATGCATCAAATGTAATGGTGTGAGTGATCTCATACAATTATTTCCAAGGGGTGTTGAGTCCACATGCTATCAGCATTAGTGTGCAGATGCCACAAGAAACTTGAGACTATAATTTCCACATCCAATTCATATAATGGATATGGAAATAGAAGTAATTTCAGATAGCAGATAGATATCCCAAGCCGATAAAAAACATATATAGCTCAATTTCCTCTTCAGCACTGTAATAGAAGGTAAACACCCATTCGGATACAGTATAGTACCCACATTGCTCTGGACATGTGCAGTGTTGTATCTTCAGAAGAATTAATGGTTGTGCAATTTGAAAGGTATCTTCTTAAACTGAAAACGGTGCTGGCTTTTATGTCTTTTTATTTTAGGCTTTTGCACACTGCAATGTACTAACACAGTTTTCACCAGAAGCAGAACTGTAAAAGGAAAGAAAGCATCTGACATGTAGTACCAAAAAGCTCTTGTTTATTGATGCAAAGTGATATCCACATACAGTTTTTAATGTGGTCGAAGTACATAAGTCTTATTTCATAAGGAAGTTAAATATTTTCCCTTACTTGTTACCACTGAGCACAGTTCTGGATCCCCTCAGCATAAGGGGTGCTCTCTGTGTGTGCGCAGAATGATAAAGACTGGATATTTTCTGTGTGCTGGGACATGGGGATACTGACGAAGTTCCGCACCTCTGGACACACTTTTAATGAGTTAGCACAGTGGTCAGGAGAGGTTTCACTTCCATCTGCTTTGTAAGTATAAAGGGAGAGTGATTCTCCTACTGCTTGTCTCCCTTGGCCAAACATTTTAGATGAAAAATTTTCGGGATGAGCATGGCACAAGGAGATAAAGTTTCTCATTTGTAAGTATCTCTGCAGTAAATATAGTTAATGACAGCAGCACAAATGTGTAAAGACTTCAATATTTGTTTGAAATGGAAATACCTCATCAACATGATTCGTGTTCTTAGTAAGGCTTTATTGTTTAAAACTACATAAACATTTACAGAAATAACAAGTATTGAATTATAACTAGTTAGTGAGTTTTTAATGAGATTGGTACAGTGATTGAATATATGATGATAGTTTCCTTTTGAAAATGTAAACATTTGTAATGACAATGAGTATTATTTATAATAATTGATATTTCATTTGTA
>VXAV01006849.1:71975-91118 GCA_013399715.1 Alectura lathami | reverse complement strand
AATATCTCTCAGAGTCTGACTGTGGACATACTTTAAATATCAGATGTATAATTCATATTACATTTTTTTTGTGATTAGTTGTGAAGTTCCTTTTGAAGTCATTGTTTCTCCTTCACTACTTTACATTTTACTCTCTACTATTACATATTGACTTTGCTGTCTATTTTGTTTGATGCAGACAGAATACATAAACATCACTTTACATCTTNGTCCTGCTTCTTAGAGAAAAGGATCTGTAAGATCCTTTCAAGATCATTTGTCATTTTTAGAGGGCTCAGAAGAAACAGAACACCCTCCCCCTAGGTGTTCACTTACCTGAAACAACTTTTGGACATATCAACTTCTGAAATTGCCAGTTACCATCTATCCTGCCACCTTTCAACAACCTTAACGTTTGAAATTGCTATTGGCAAGCATCATAAGCACAGCTGACTGATTCCAGCTTTCCTGAGAAATAGTTATCACAGGAATAAATGTTAGAAAAATCGTGAGGTGGCTACTTCAGAAAGCAGAATGAGAAAACTTATTTTAATCACAGCGTGTTTGTATTTCTACTACAGAAAATTCTTGCAGGTTCTCATATAAAGATTGGATGGCATTGTTCATATTTGGAATATCTATGAATAGATTTATATCACAGTCTATTAAATAATGAATCTCAGACCACTTTGCAATTTACTATTTTTAGTCTGTCAGTGACAAAGTTCAGTAAAGGACTTCCATAATCAAAGCCTGTAGTGAAACCTCTGCAGCAGAACTTCTCTCCAGAGGAAAACTGGTTAGCTGAGAACTATGGCAAATGTCAACCTGTACTTTTTCAGATAAGAAATCTTTTTTGTTTTGTTTTTCTTCCCAATGATATATAAGCAAAAATGTGCTAGAAAAATATTATATACTGAGTGCATAAAAAGCTGAAAATATTTGTTCTGTTAAGTATTAGAATTGAACACTCCAGTATAATTCATCCATATGAATGCACTTCAACTAGAAATAGTAAATAGTAAGCTGCCTCAGCATCTTCTCTAGTTTTGAAAGCCATGTTCATTGTGGAATGTTAGGAAATTAATAAAAGCTGTTACAAATGTTACTCTGAAGCTGGTATTTCTATTAGGCATGATTGTTTTTCATCATTAAAAAAAAAAAAAATCCCTCAGGGGCAGAGATCAGCTATTGTTCCTTCCATTGAATGAAGTTTAAATGATAGGCCTTGAGAAACACTTGCTTTTCCAGTTCAGTGGAACACTAGGAGCTTTGCAGTGTATGTACAGTGGCTTCATTTGACCAGTGTGGAATCTGTATTGTTTAATGCAGGAGAGAGAGGAAAAGGAAAATGAAGGAGCAGATTTTGTTCAGGTTTGATTCTTCTCCTCCTCTCCACCATGACTGTAGAGTGATGAAGGGTATTCTGCTCACACGGAGATTACTTTTCAAGACCACATAACTTGAAGGGAAGTGCTAGCCCTAACGACTTTAAGACTGACAGTGATATTGTTAAGTCAGTGAATGCTGGATGTACCTAGGCATAAACCAAGAGATTTTTTTGTTGGTAGGACCAGAGCAAAGGCATATGTGTGGAGTGTGGATACACGCATAACCAAATATATTTCTAGTTTGAAATGGCTAAAATCTGCTTACTTTTGTAATCCTGTTTGAGATTATTTGGGTGAAAGTTATGGTGCAATTTTAAAATCCTGTACTTTGTTATGAAACTATATGGTGACACAGGAGGCATGGGGCATACACAAGAAGCTGGGATGGACAAAGCTCTGAGGCTACCAAGAATGTGAATTTGATCATTTCTTTCTACATTGCTCAAGTAATTGAAGTTGTAAAAGATTATTTTGACACACAGAAGAACCAGTAATGTTTTGTGCATAAAAATGTGATTGAGAGGTTTTCAGTAACCCTAAGAACTCTGTGAAGCAACAAGATTATTAAGTTAAAATAAAATTTTTATTCATGTAAAAAAAGCACAACAGTTTAATTTGATAATGTATATGTGGGCTTGCTCTTGCTTTTACAGATATCATACAGTTTTGATAATTTCCCAGACACAACTGTGTAATAATTGCACGTCTGGAATGGTTGAAAGCATGAGGCATATATAATCCAAGTAAGTTTTCCTAGAATAATTGTATACTTTTGTGTGTGATTGGCTATGTCTTACACAAAGTATACAAAACATAAGGAAGCAGATATCTTAACTTATGCTGACATTATTTTTCCACAGACTTCAGAAGTGCATTTTTATAATTCAGTCCATTGGGAATATTTTCTCCTCTCGAGCATAGTCTTGGAACTAAGAGCAGTGGGTATAATGCAGCATGGATAGTTAAACTAACTCCAGAAGTATAGCTGTTCCTGGGTCAGAGCTGGTCATGCCCTAACACATACGTATTGGTTCAGGAATGGTGATGCGTGGCATTGCTGAGTGTCAGCCATGCATTCCAGGGCTACGTAAGTGAGCTCCTTGGAGTCCACCTCCATCCCTGTGCCCATCTGAAGAGAGGAGAATTTTCTGACTGAAAATTCTTGCTCCCTCAGGGAGTTTACAGGGAGGTCAAACTCAGAATTCGTTGAGAAATGGGCACTGCCACTTAAAATGAAATTAAAACTTATGTAGAACAGATTGCACAAAATTCTAGGTTTACTTTTGTACGATCTCATATTCAGGAATTTATATGATAGAGTTGTAAGTAGTTTTAAATTTAACTACACAAAACTTAGGAAGGGGCTTGTGTAATTATACACAATATTAGGGCTTTTATACACTGTTGAGCATTTCTTATTGATCTTAACTGCATCTTTAAAAATATAAACGTAATCAAAAAACCTACACTTTAAATGTAAGGGACTTAAGTATTTGCATAGATTGAGTTTCATCACTTTTAATTCAGCATAAATTTTTATATTGTTGCAACTGCATGCGTGGATCAGACAGATTTCTTAGCTCATCTATAAAATGTGAATTCAAGACACCACGGGCATAATTCACTGTAACGTTTTAGCTCGTGGAAAATACGTTTCAAAAAGACTACCTGTGAAGACAGAGGAGGTCAGATCTTTCAATCTAATTCTTTAGCCAGATGGTCTTTCAGATTGCGACTTGAAATGTATTGAGCATAGGCCTGAATTTAGGCTTAAACTGGCCTTGCCAATTTTCTCTGCTTTGTGAAAGCAAGCCAATATTCAGATCCTTGGTTTTTGGTGGAATGTAGTGAAAAACCTGACATCACTTCAGCGCTAGTCAAAACATACGCCTGTACAGCTGGAATTGGGTGTACCTCCAAGTACCCTACCCATCTTATTTGTAGAGTACAAAACTGACATACACGGCAAGGCTGAATGATTCTTCTGTTCTTAGCTGGCACAAGAATGTTTTGGAATACATTCACTTTATTTCTTCCTCACTAAAATGGGAATTATGCCATTTACCTTCAAAGAGAATTGTGAGGACAAGCTCACTAAACGTTTTAGGTACTCAGAAAATTTAGTGGAGGAGGTTATATAAATATCCTGGAAAGAATCAGTGAAACCAATCTATTAGGACATACTTAACAGTAGCTTACAATGGATAATTATCTATTGCTTCACTGCTACTGGGCAATTACATTGCCAGTAAACTAAATTAGTCCATCTGTGGGTTATGTGTCTCTAGGATATTCAGTTAATTACATTACAGTATATTTTTACTCATGTGAAGCAGAAATATCTAGTGGTTACAAGACTGGATAGTGAATTCGGAGGTGTGGTATAGACACTGTTCATTGCATAACGTCCGCATTCATCACACGATCTTGTCTCCCTCAGCTCAGGCTTTGAATGAGTTAAACGCCATTCTGGGAACTTTATTACGCACTCTGCAATTAACAGAAAGAGTTGGGATTGTCTCTTTGTAGATTAATGTTTTGGGTAGTTTTGCATGTCTGTGTCCTGGCTGGGCAAGCAGCATGTAATACATTGCTTTATGTAGCAGCAAGAAGCGGGTGCTATGTCCTTAGCACTCTGAAGAAGAAAAATGTCATTCTTTACTTTGTCTTAAAATTCTTGGAAGTGAATATTTAAGGACAGTTTCATAACTCAAAGCTGAGACTTCTAAAACGTTTATTGTGGCTTAAATGTGCAACAGTGTAGAGGTAATTAAAACAGTCAGAAGAAAATTTCTGACAAGCTGACATTTTCATAACAAATAAAGAATCTCCAGATATTTATAACTTTGTGTCAAGGACAATTTATACTCCTTGTCATATTACAATATTTAATTTGTTTTTGTTGTCATAATATATTAGCTTTAAAAGACAATCTTTCAGCAGCTGCTGCATTGCCCCAATCAGTACTGAAAAAGCATTCAATATTGAGTGTACACAATCTGCCAAGCATGTTCTTTGGATTACTCACCACTCACCCTTAGGTATCTTACTTGTGCACAAAGTTAGATTCTACAACAGAACCAATTTGTATTAAATCTGGACGAACAGAGCAGGAAAGCAGCAGATTTGACGGCTGCTAGTAATCATACCTAGGTAACGTTCTTATGCCTGTGTTCCTACTGGCATACATAGTGGTATGTATTCTTAGATGTATCACTTTATTCTGAATGGGCAGAACTTCTTTCATAGAAAATTGTTCCCTAAATGAATCAAACCTGAGTCATGATCTTCCATATACCCACTCTGAGAATGGCACACTGTGTATTTACTTTGCAGTTCTCACTGTTATCAAGAATCCAGAGGAAGTAAAATTGCTATCTCTACCTCGTTTGTAACAAATAATTGTATGAGAGTTACTCATTTAAACAGATGCTTCAGGCTCAGAATTTTATTATATCTGTCTTGGTCGTTACAGATTTCTTAATTATTTAGACAGCTCAATTAGAATATATCTAATTTCTGTTCTAGATTAGATCTCCTTGTGATGGTTGTGAAATAGTCTATTTTATTCAATAATAAAAAGCTAAATCACTCCAGGATAAGAATAGGATAATAAATATAAGGTCTGATTACGATGGTATTGCTAAACCTACAGTCTTTTTTCAGTCCTTCTCTAATTATCAAAATTTTGCAGCAGTATTGAAAATATGACACCACCACTTGGACTGATAAATCGGAAAAGACACAATTCAGAACAGTGCTTTGAACCTGTACCAGAGGTTAAAACTATTAACAGTGAAGTATCTTACTGAAATTAGACTCCACTTGAAGCAAATTGATGTCATTGATTTGTATGACAGGCTGTAGTACTCAGCCCTCAGTGAATGAGAGTGTATCTCTGTTAAGCAGAGGGTGCTGTCACCTTGATATTTGTTAAGACAATCCCAGACTATTTCCACTGTTAAACCTCAATTAAATAATTTTGGAATAAATTTGGAAAAAATGTTCTATATGTCTTTTATCTGTCCTGAGCTTCTGGCAAAACAAACTGGCTTTTCCATATTTGGAATTTATTAATAATAGTTTGAACACCACTGCGCTTTTTAAGCAGAGTGTGGTGGAATTCTCATGTGGGATTATGAAATGAGTCGATTTGCATTCTAATGAGAACAAATGTTTGGGATTGCATTGTTAAAATGCTAAAACGGTGTGTGTATAATTATTTTGCAGCTTAGATTCGCAGAACTCATTTCCCCAAACTCTTTTTTTTTAAATAACTAAAGAGACAGAGCATACTGACGGCTGGAGGGGAGGTGATTAGGGTAATTTAAACTGTTCACAAATGACTTTGCTACTGAATGAAAGCATTTCTTTGGCTTTGCTGTGCTCCTTTCATTATCTTTAAGCGGCTGCAGTGTTGAGTCCCAAAAGAAGTCTCACCAAGCTCTCTTTCCTTGTACAATTTCTCATTTGTATTGATTAATCATTTTGTAATTCCATTCTAGGTTGCCTTGCTCATCTTTAAGGCATGTGCTGCTTTTTCTTTGCTTGTCTATCCTGTAACGGTTATGTTGTCTCTTCTAATACCTTAGCTTTATCACTGCAAGTCAAGCTTTAAAACATTAATCCCTTCATGCTTTAATTTCATATTCTATTACCAGAATGAATGCAAATACTGTTTCCTTTTTGCTCCTTTTTAATCATCTTCACTACAGCTTTTGCAAATTGTCCAAGAGTAAAGTAAGCTTTTTATTACAGTCAAAGTCAAAGATTTGTTCAGCTACCCTTTTCATATATTTTTCCACAACTATTGCCAAACAAGAATTGTTTACAGCCGGCTCCTGAGATGTTCTACTGCCTATTTCCCTTTTCAGGCACTGCATAGCAGCATTGTTTAAAATACTGCTTCCCTAAGAAAAATTGTGTGTTGCTGAGGCAAATTATGGTGAGTTACTGCAGGGAGGTTTAAATAAAACCTTGTCTTTCCCCCTCACTGTATTGTCTTGTCATAAGCAATTGTGGTTGTGAGGTGTGGATAGGGGCTTTTTTTTTAACTTGCTGTGTGAACCACCAGGCACCGCTCTAGCATTGTAAACTTATGTAAAATTTATGGAGAGGCCTTAGCAGCCCCATAGTTAAGCTCAAGTTGTATTCTTAAGGCAGGTTTTAAATCCCTGAGATTGACACAAACTTCTTACTAAGATCCCGTCAGAAAATTTGTACCATTTTCATTAGGAAAAATACATGTGGAATTTGCTAGCTAAGTTTTACTGTCTAGCTACAGTTCAGAATTTTAAGTAATTTATTGTCGTCTTTTCAGGTTTTCTTTTGCTTTCAGGTCCTGAAGCTTAGTAGTTGTGACATGTATAGAATATTGATTAATTTTAGAGTGTAATCCTAGTTCTATCTGAATGAATATTTCTTTTTTTCTTTTTCATTAGCAATAACGTATTTTGGCAAAGAACCCAAAAATCTGAATCTCCCCAGTTCTCCCGGTGGAGAAGGAAGGCGTACCCTCATGGGACACAATACTAAGTGTGGCATCAGAGGGCAAAGGGCTGCATATCAATCCCTATTAACACTCAGGAAGGACAAAAAACATTTATTTTCCTTCCTGCTAACTATTCTATTGCTGCTTTTGTAAAGTCTTTGAGTTAGATAAATTACATTGTAGCAGCAGACAACTTTGGTGCAGAACTTCGTTGTGCTTCCAGTTCTCCATTCAATAAACTTTGCAATCTGTAATTACCTGCAGGTTGGATAGATTTGTTGGAACCTGTGCCTATATTAACTAACCTCTGTAAAGGCAGCAGGCTCCACTGTCTCCTGTTCTAAAGACTTGAGAATATGCCCTATACACCATCTTCTATGGTGCATGATCTGCCTTTTTCTATGCAATCAGAAATAGACATGACCTTAAGGTATACCAGTCTTTCTTTCTAACACCGTCTCCACCAAAACAGAGTTGCTGTTGTTGTAGAAAGCTGGTTTCAGAATTTTATAGTAGAATTTTGAAGAGAATTAAAGCAAAATAATATACATGGCATGACAATGCTACTTCATCATTATGGACATTTTAGTCCCCACAAATAATTTAGTTTTCTCCTTCCTCAACTTGCTCAACACATTCAGCCACTCATAAGGTACATGACCTGCATCAAATCTTCATGCTCAAGTTCACAGTCTTCATTCTTACAGAAACAGATTATATATATTTCTATGCAATTGCTGAAGGAAAAATTGTGAATGGATGTGCTAAGTTTTAGAAGGTGTAACTCCATTTTGTATGTTCTTATGGTAATATCATAAAGCCATTAATCATTATTAAATCATAAAGTTCATCCACAGATACTTATAGCTTAATTAAGAACTATGCTCTCTAAATCTGCCAATTAATTAACTATTGGAAGCACAAACACCCCTCCACCCACAAGCTGTTGAATCATTGGTTATCGTGACCTTTTATTCTTTTCATATCTTCAAAACATCCTTTAAAATACCATACATTCCAGGCTTTCCACAGAGATTTTTGAGTTCAGATACACAGCAAAACAGTAACTGAATTTCAGAAGCCTTGTTGTTTGTAGTATTTACTAACAGGTAGGTTGACTTTTGGACCTCCAGTGTTTTGGGCTGGGTCAGTGCTGTTGCCTAACCCAAGATAAAATAGCATTTATAGCACAATGTTTCACTCTATTTATAATTTCTGCAGTTTCTGGTTTAATTTGTCTATACAGAAATAGTGTCCTTTCCTTCCATTTCTATTCTCTGCAAAGTGGTTAGCGACAGCCTGTATGCTAAATTTCATCAGTTTTTTACCACAGGAAAATTTAGAGAATTCTGCTGTCATTGGTTAGCTCACTACATACCTGGAATGAGTCTGTCTGCCCATGTGCATGCTTGTTGGTTCACACGCAACATGTACTGCTCAAGAGTAAGATGTAATCTGGAAGAAAAGTAGAAAAGCAGTTATACCAAATTCTTGCATATTTTATGCCTGGTACTGAATTGGCATTTATGGAATATTTCACCTTTACCACACTCAGTGGCAACTGTTGGATGTCAGCTTCTATGAAGTTCATCTGGGACTGCATCAGCACAAATCCCAGGCTTTTGCTGAGGAAACCCACATTTAATATTGACATTAATTATGTTTAATGTTGCATTTAATATTAACTTACACCAATCTCTGATATTGTGCCACTAGATGCTGCTTTAGCTGTAGAGGAGTTTCTCCTTTAGAGAACGGGCAGCCAGAAGGAGCAGGCTGGGGCCTGCAGGAGCAGCTGTGAGTGGTTGGGAGTTCAGAGAGGTAGAGGACTGGAAGAGAGAAGGTGGGAGAGTGGTGTTGAAATCAGGTAAAGCGTCCTGTGTTTGTTACAAGGAAGTTTTTTTTAAGTGGGGGCATGAGGAAGGAGGTGGGTTTGTGTTTGGTGCCCAGAGTGGGGCAGTTGCTGAGTTAAAATGGCTGTGAGGAGAGTGAGGGAGCACCTAGGGTGCTGGGGGCTGCCTGGGTGGGCTTGATGCCCTCATGAGAGGATGTGATGTGCTCATGGCATGCCTTTGGTGTGCCATAGTGGGAGGAAGTAGTCAGAAAGTGGTTCTCCATGTGGCTAGGATGGAGATTGTGCTTGGTGTGAGTGCTCACGCAGAGACGTTTTGGATGTGAGATGATCGGTACAAGCACTGCAAAGACAGGGCATCACCCCTGGGGTTCAGTGTCTTCTGGAGTGGTGAGGCACAGGAGTGTAAGCATGAATGCTTTAAAGTACTCTTACTGGTTTGATGCTTAGTGACCATATCGATGGCCTGTTTGGTGCAGGACTATAAACCTCTATTAGTAAATGCAGGTTCACTTTTGCAAGCTGCTCTTACTAGGTGTGCACATTTTATTTACCTATCAGCAAGAAAATGTGATGTTTCAGTGTAGGTGTACATCTGTACCTGTTCTTGCCAAATACATAGGTCACTGCAATTTTAATCAAGAGGGTTGCTGTTGTGCTGATCGTGTTCTGTTCAGTTATTTCAGATCTGTGCTAGAAGAGAAAAACTGTTGATATTGGACTTCCTTCTGTTAGGCAGTGTGCTATGTGCATGTGGGTAGTAAAATACTGAGCATGATCCATAGCTCTAAAAAATTACTAAGCTTCTACTAAACATTTGGTTTATTTGTAGTAGTTGCAGAATGTTTCTTTTTTATATCCAAATCTTTCAGTGCTTCAATTGTTTTCTGTTTTAAGGAACATGTATTTCCATTTTGCTCTCTTTCTTCTAGCTCTACTAGAATAATAACAGAAGGAAGAAAAACTGAAAAGCTTTTTGTCACTTATTTTTATCTGTTCCCTTATTCATCTGAGTCTTGAGGTCCACCAGAGCAAGGCTTTCAGATCTGTGAGTTTGAGAAGTAGTTACTGACCTGTGGAAAAATATGCATGAGGTAACTTACTTTTTAAATACAGGTTAGGCATAGTGATCCACTTAGGAAACTGTAAATTAGAGGAAAATGCTGAAAAGGAGTCATGTAATATAGTAATCTATTTAATGGATAAATTTGAGCTATCCAAAACCCTAATGTTTGTTACAGTTAAGTGAATGATTTATGCAAGGATAGAGGTGGACAGCTGGTCTTAATTTTAATCTTACTAGCATAGTGGAAAAACTTTGTAGGAGCTTGCTTGGCATGTTAACTAGGTGCAATTATATCCATTTGCATGTTTCCATGTAGATGCATTTAAATTTCTTGATGTGTAGCTGAGGCTATAGGTTCTGTATTCTCTCACTCAAGAGTATGAGTGCTGTTAGACATTTCAGAAGGATCATCCTGGCTGTATAAAACCAAATGAGTAAGCTCACTAGCTGTTGGTCTTGACAAAACTTGAAACAGACAGAAAAACTGAATAGTTTACCTGTATCCCTTTATCTCCTACATTAGGCTGCCTTCTATTTTTTCTCTTGCTCCCCACTGTTGTTTCCCTGAGAACTGGGAATTAAACATATATATATATATATATATACGTATTTTTAAAGGAGATGTTCTAAGGAGAAAGTTTCAACATTAGTAGCCTGGAAAACAAACAACAACAACAAAGAGAAAACAATCCAAAACAGCTACAACATCAATAACAACAAAAATTACGATTTCTGTAGCTTGGCATTTGGAAATTACTTAATCACCAAGAAATACAGACATGCTGAGGAGAATGCTAAAGAATTTTTGGTGACTCTAGTACCTGACAGTAGTAAGCGAACCTCAGTTATCAATGAGCAACTTAGGACCAGAGTTTTCTTGCTTATTGCTATGATATGTGCCAGATGAAAAAGGGTACTTATATCCTCTCCCAATGCAGGAGTATTCAGAGTAAGCTTCTGCATTACCTATCCCATTTACAGTCTGGGTTGTGTTATGAGAAGGGCCCACTGTCAGATGTGCCTTCCACAGCCTTCATTCAGCTTGAGGTTTCTATCAAAGAAGCACTAGGCTTTCCCTGAGGAGAGCTGGAATGTCTTGCATATTGGGCAAATACACTTTGCTGATGGCAGGTTCCCCTAAACTTGTTTGGTTTATGTCTAGAACCTGTAAGCCTGTTTTGAAGCCAAGGAATACCAAAGGCTTTTTCACCAAAGTATATATAATGCCTGCATTGTATGGAACACGTAATTTTTAGGAAAAGGGTATTTTGAGATTGCCAAAACATAAGCCTGCAATTGTGGTTGCACTAGAGATGTTNTTTTTTTTTTTTTTGTTTGTTTGTTTGTTTGTTTTGTTTTTAACTAATATTTTTTAGGAAACCTCAAACTTCATTTTCTTCTTTTAATGGAAACTCCAACAGTGGTAAAACGTAGTCTTCTCCCTTTAGAAACAAAATACATACTTGACTGTTGCGTGCTATTGTGAGATTTAATATTAATGTGCAGATAGATGAATGCAAGGGACTGATGTTTCACTTGCTGGGGTCCTGACATTCAGCCTAGAATAAATTAAAATATATCTTCAATTTTTTTTTGGTAAGTGTTGGAAATTTCAGAGCATTATTTATTTGAGCAGCAAGTAGCTTTAGTGCACAGCTGAGCATCCTAATTTAACCATGTGGGCACAAGTGTTTAATTTCTACATTGATTCCGTGCAGAAGTATTTACTGGCACAGCTCAGTTCTAGTGGAGGCTAGGGTAAAACAACATAAATTTCAACCTATAACATTCCAATTATGCTTCACTTCTGTACTCTTCAGTGTTATATAGAATGCATCTTGTATATATCTAGAATCTAATAACGGTTTAGGCAGATTTAGACAGTTAACTGTTCTTTCAGCGTATTAGATCTCTTCTCATGTAGTTCACTCATACCCCTTCTGAAGGGTTATCCTTTACCAGTAAAAAAGGGAAATGATCGATTAGCATTCATGGGAAATGCTAATGCTATTAATGGCTTTAAAAGCGTTCTTTAGCTTTATGAAGAAGAGTTCAAGATTATCTTCTCCACTATCATTCAATTTTGTAGTACGTGAGGTGAGTCTTGAAGATAAATTAGAAAATATTCTCTGACAATATCCATATCCCTAGAATTATGGTATTTCATGGCCAATTTGAAGTCAGTGATACAAGGATTACTTCAAAAAAGGAATAAGTAGTTCTCCAGCATCTAGCTGAAAGCACGTCTGCCAGTATCAATAGTAACTGATATTTTCTCTGTTTCAAAGGAGGAGTGACAGAAGTGAAAGGAAGGAAACAAAAAACTTTTCACCCCCTCACCCCTCCCTATTAATCAAAATGCCGATGTTATAGAGGAAGTGCACTGCTACATTTAAAAAATAAATCCTACTATAATTTGCACATTACCTGCAGTGAGTGTTCTCCCAGTATTTGAACACTGGCAGGTCAAGAGTTGTGTTGCTCAGCAGAAGCTAAATCTGTCAGATCCAGGGATGTAATGAGAAAGGCTGCTCTAACACTGAGATGTCAATAGGTATAAGATGGTATTTTTTTAATTCACCGTGTTTTAGTGTGGAATAGATGGCATTATTAATATCAACTCAGAATAGAATCTGAATACAGGCAATGCTTGTTGTCTTGGTAAATTGTCATTAAAAAGGAGCCAATAAGAACAGAAAACTGTTGAAGAACAGTTCAAGTGTAGGTATGTTTACATCAGAAATTAGAAGAAATTAAGGAAATCCATAGCAGCTTTGAGATATTAATTTTCAAAGTATAGATATAATGCTCTCTGCATCATCTGGTATGTATGAAAGTGTTAGTCTCATAAGCACCCACCAAAATGGAATCATTCTTGTCATTTCAATTCCCCAATCCTGACTGCAAAAATATGGTGGTATCCTGTCTTCTCTCCCACCCCTTTGAATTTCCATCACTTGCTCCACTCAGATTGTGCCTTTTGCTGTCAATAAATGCCTGCTCCTTTGAGTGACTGAGATGTCTGTATCTCGTTCTTACCTTTGGAATTTAATGCGACTACCCAAGTCTTCAGGAATCAATTTCTTGCAAAGAATAACAGGATTTTAATTTTGAAATTATGCAATACAACACATTAAACACAAACTTTGTAATATGATAGAGACGGTGGAACTATGGCATGTTGTAAAACTATAAACAGCAGTACATGAGAATTCAAAAAGCTTTTGTGGAGAATAGCATAGAGGAGAAGAAATGTTGAAGGCATAGTTTTCCACAAACAAGCTCCGTTAAGATGTAGGATGTTAATAGATAAGAGTGAAATGGTGATACTTTCTCCTGAAAATATAATCACCTTGGTAACTGAGAGGTTTTTTTTTTTTTTTTTTTTCGCTAATACAGTATATTAAATAAAATCCTGACCTTATTATGGCCTTAAGAAATTTCCATCTCAGTATATGAAACAAATTCATAGTTGAATTAGTGTGTGGGTAGCATGATGTATTGCTGCACTCCAAATCTTGTTACAGGCAAAAAGGAAGTGTATGTAAAGGCAAAAATATATTGTTAGCATATTGAAAAGATAACAGTCAAAGGATGTTAATGTGGATTTAACTGTTAAAGAAGATCAGAAAAATGTATATTATGGTACAGCAGAATTTTCAGTAATAATGTTAAAATTATTTTTGCAATGCAAACATCCTAGTCTCTACCACTTTTTCCTCTGGTACACTCACCCTTTCCCTGTTCCTCTGGGTACTAAGGCTTCAACGTGTTGTGCTTGTATTAGGTGATATGCTGGCAAGCCATCAGCATCAAGAATCCTTTTCCAGAAGGAAAGTGGTGGTCATAGTTTTGTTTTCCTCACTCTGACATTTTACATACAGTCCTTCTTATAAGTTTGCTAACATTCTTAAGTTATAACTAAGTTATGGAATGTCATCAGATTTTGTTAGTTTTTTTTTTTTTTTNTTTTTTTTTTTTTTTTTTTTTTTTTTGTAATTTTTACTCGGAGTGTGGTGAGGCCCTGGCACAGGCTGCCCAGCGAAGCTGTGGGTGCCCCATCCTTGGAGGCTAGAGGTGTTCAAGGCCAGGTTGGGCCCTGGGCAGCCTGATTCAGTGGGTGTCATCTAGCCCGTGACACGGGGGTTGGAATTAAAGGATCTTTAAGGTCCCTTCCAACCCACACCATTCTACGATCATTTTCAGGCATCTTAAAAATCAGATTGCCTTTGACAGAGATAACAATTATCATTCACTGGTTTCATGATGCTTCTGTAGCTATGGTAACAATTGAGGCTTAGTGCCTGCCAGCAGACAGGTGTTACCTGGACTGGGCTGTGTGGCTTGGAAGCTTTTAGCATGTGAGTTGTTTATGTTATGGAGCTGGGACTGTACTTTGCTTTGTGATACAATGAGGGGGAGTGTGGACACCGGGATCCAGTAGTGGTGAGGCTTATGTCACCTGTATTCAACTCCTGCCTGGCTGATTGTCCCCAGCAGACCTGGGTGATGGCAACAGGGAGCTTTCATAGGTGTCCTTCCAAAACAAAGCTCAGAAACTGTGTTGGACTTCGTTTATGCTCATTGCTCTTTTTCATTGAGTTCTCGGGTCTCCCATCTTTCCGTTGGTCGTTTACTCATGGGTGTATATTTAATCCCTAAGTCATTAACTGACTGCTTGGAGACAATGTGTAGCATAACTGCATACGAGGAAATTATGTGCGCTTCCCTGAAATGCTGGAGATCTTCAACATTCTGTTTCTCTTATGTTTATCTGATTGAATATTCAAGGGGTGTTTTTGTTGTTTGTTTTTTGGTTTAACCTACTCCTCCCTTTTCCGTGTCAGAAAGTGTGTGGGATCTTAGCTTGCACTTAAATGGAAAGGGATAATAGTTTAAATTTCTATTTATTAATAAAGAAATTTGTATCAAGCTAGTAAAATCATAGAATCAGAATGGCATGGGCTGGAAGGGACCTCAGAGATCATCTAGTTCCAACCCCCCTGCCGTGGACAGGGCTGCCAACCACCAGCTCACCAGATCAAACTGCCCAGGAACCCATCCAGCCTGGCCTTGAACACAGCCAGGGATGGGGCAGCCACAGCTTCTCTGGGCAGCCTGTTCCAGCGCCTCACCACTCTCTCAGTGGAGAATTTCTTCCTGATGTCCAACCTAAACCTCCCCTCTTTCAGTTTTAGCCCATTCCCCCTTGTCCTACCATTATCCACCCGTGTAAAAAGTCGGTCCCCCTCCTGCCTGTAAGCTCCTTTCAAGTGTTGGAAGGCCGCAATGAGGTCACCCCGGAGCCTTCTCTTTCCCAAGCTAAACAATCCCAACTCCCTCAACCTTTCCTCACAGGAGAGGTGCTCCAGCCCTCTGATCATTTTGGTGGCCCTCCTCTGGACCCGCTCCAACAGCTCCACATCCCCTCTGTACTGGGGGCCCCAGGCCTGGACACAGCACTCCAGGTGAGGCCTTACAAGGGCAGAGTAGAGGGGGACGATCACCTCCCTCTCCCTGCTGGCCACCCCTCTCTTGATGCAGCCCAGGATGCCATTGGCCTTCCTGGCTGCGAGAGCGCACTGCCAGCTCATGGCCAGCTTTTCGTCAATCACAATGCCCAAGTCCTTCTCCGCAGGGCTGCTCTCAAGGAGTTCTTCTCCCAGTGTGTACACACACCTGGGATTGCCCCGACCCAAGTGCAACACCTTACACTTGGCCTTGTTGAACCTCGTCAGGTTCTCGTGGGCCCACTTTTCCAGCCTGTCCAGGTCCCTCTGGATGGCATCCCTTCCTTCAGGGGTATCAACTGCACCACTCAGCTTGGTGTCATCAGCAAACTTGCTGAGGGTGCACTCGATCCCACAGTCTAAGTCGTCAATAAAGACGTTGAAGAGCACCGGTCCCAAGGGGAGCACCACTCGTGACCGGCCTCCACCTGGACGTAGAGCCATTGACTACAACCCTTTGGCTGCGACCCTCCAGCCAGTTCTTTATCCAGCAAACAGTCTACCCATCAAATCCATATCTCTCCAATTTAGAGATAAGAGTATGGTGTGGGACCGTGTCAAAGGCCTTGCACAAGTCCAGGTAGACGACATCCGTCGCCCTCCCTTCGTCCACTGATGCTGTCACTCCACCATAGAAGGCCACCAGATTGGTCAGGCACGACCTGCCCTTGGTGAAGCCGTGCTGGCTGTCTCGGATCACCTCCTCATCTCACATGTGCCTTAGCATCTCCTCCAGGAGGATCCGCTCCATGATCTTCCTAGACACAGAGGTGAGGCTCACTGGCTAGTAGCTCCCCAGGTCTCCTTTTCTCCCTTTCTTAAAAATAGGATTGATGTTTCCCTTTTTCCAGTCACTGGGGAATGCTGCCTCTTAATATCTTTTTCCTTGGTGGTAGAGTGAAATGGAGAAAAATGGAAAAAAAAAATAGATTTCATTTATTTTAAGGCCTAATTTTCATTGTTGTTGCTTCTGAACACCATATTTTTCCGAATATGCATCACATTCACTTTGGATTATTTAATTTAACTTCTTTCCAGATGAACTAGCTTTATTAAATGCTTGCCATGGATGAGCAAACAAAGTTTGCGTAGACTATAAATATCTATGATTAGTCTTATACAGCATTTTTTAATCTAACATTTAACAATTATTTTTACGCAAGTTTGGTAAGCCACTGCACTGAGCGGGAAGGAATGAGAAGGTGGCAGGAAGACAGTTTAAAGTCTGTTAGGAAAACACCAAGTAGTCCACACTCCCACCTTTCAGATAGACTCCAGTATATGCAGAGATAAAACAGTCCCCAGAGTTGCTGGCTAGCTCATGTTGCTTTACGTGAGGCAGTAGTTAAATGAACTTCATTAAAAGCCAACTTGATCAAGTCTGAGCATAAGTCACGTGGCTGCATGCATGTGGGCATGTTTTTGGAAGCTTAGAAGTTACTGTAGATTCAGTCCTCTTCACGGAATAAATTATATTTGACTTTGTTTTCTGTATTGATAAAAGCAAGTTACTTGAATGTTTCTGGATACTTCATAGATTTTTTTTTTGTTGTTGTTAGCTTGTTGTTTTAAAGCAATAGATAAACAGTGATTTTCCTTGAAGTTGTCCAGTGAATATGTGAATAATTGTAGCTGATCAAAATTTGCAACTTGACTTGTAGGATTTGTAATTAGGCTTTTATCATTGTAAAATATTTTTTTATTGTCTTTTAAAATTATTATTATAACCTTCCTAAAGGGTTTGTCTTCAACTCCCTAGTTGTATACTGGTGAATTACAATGGCAAGTCTTCAGTTTCCAATAATTTGTTGTTCCTTAGTGATCTTAAAGTTTTGGCAAAAGTGGCAGCCAATTTAAAATGCTTAGTAAGGGCAGAAGTACTTGGATATACCGGTATTGGCGATGTCCTAATTTATCTCAGTGACATCTGTTCATAGTCAACAGTGAACCTTACCACCTAATTATCTTTAAGGGAAAAGCTACAAACCTCATTAATTTTGTTGTGAATTTTTTTAAGACAATCCTTTTTGGTTTGTTACACCTTAAATCCAAGTCACAGATCTAGCAATTAAATGTTCTACAAAGCCCTGCAGCTTGCCCTCTTTCACATCTCTAGAAGTGAAATGCATCCTTTGCACCTTCTCTCTCAGCTGTGAATATTGCCAGAATGCTTAATATTAATGTCTTGAATGACTGTGAAACCGAATCAAAGAGTGAATGATCCCAAGCAGACTTGATGTTTCTTCCAGCATGAACTGTAATCGGCAAAACCCCAGCCTACTGGAAAGCCTACCTCTGGTAAGCCCTAAAGGGACAGAGAGTAGAGCCAGAAGATGGTTATAAAGTTTAACACGACTAGCATATGTTATGCAGTGTTGATCCCTCCTGCAGAGGTAGAGTTTTTCCCATCCTTAGTCAGAAGTGCTGGGTTTTTAAGATGATTATAGACTTTTACAGGCAATATTCCAACAGTTTTAAGTTCCTTGAATACCGCTTTTTTAATGTGTTGAAATAAATTAAAAAGCTGTGCACTGTCAAATGGGTTGGGGTTTGTTTGTGCAATTAAAGAGTGTGCCTGAAGTTCCCACTTAATCAATTGTAGTCATGAGTCTTAACAGTCTGAAAGCTTCTCAATGTGATTTAAATGATTGATGTTGATTATTTCATTTTCAGGTGTTTTTATCTGGGATTTTTATCTAGATATTGAAATGAATGGCACAAATATTATAGCAGCTGTATTGATTACTTTTGTTTTGATTTATGCATTGGTGTTTTTTATCTGAGACTCAAACAGGCATTTTGAAGCTCTAATTAACATTTGTGTTCTGACAAACTGAAACTGACTTTTCTGTTAAGAGGATGTAATTTCAAGTCTGAGATGAGCAGACTTCCAAGCTGAGTATGATGCAAGGCTTAGGCTATTCTTTGATTTTGTTTAAGACTAATTACAAGAAGTATTTCCTAAGGAAGACCTTAAGATTAATGGTTGACTTCAAACATAACCTCTCTGAGTCTTTAACATACTTAAAGTGTACAGCTACAACTCTACACTCGATCACATTTTGTTTTCTAATGCGTGAATTTAGGAGACTGTAGTAAAAAAAAAAAAAAAAGGATAAAATGAACTACATGTATCTTCAACCCAACACTGGATAAAATCACTGTCACTTATTACCCAGCACTGAATGGTACTAAACAAAGCTAACAGAAGTTCTGTTTACAAACAAAACCCAAACCAAAACAAAAAACATCCAACCACGAACAATAGCACTATCACTTCCCAGAGAAAAAAAGGGGATGAGGGAATGGCTGTTTTCACCTCAGCTATGTGCTTGTAACACTAGTAGATTCAGGTTGTTGTCCTTCAGTTCCTTCACAGCAGTTCCTCTAAAAGTACAACCTCGCGTTTATTGGGTGGTGTGATAGCTGCATGAAGAGACTGCTGAGTAGCATATGTGTTCCATGCTTAATCTTCATTCAAGTTCTGCATAAAAGTCAGAATCAACATAAACTCTTTTAAAGCTGAGACAGTGGGCACATATTTTTAGTTGTATCTGAAACAAATTGGGAAGATAATTTAATAGCTGATGTAGTTTAATTTTTAAACTAAGAACTTCATCTCTGTATACCTTGCTTATGCTCCCACCAAATTCTCTTACTGCCTAGCCTCTTACAAAAAACATAGTACTCCTTCCCAAACCTTTCTTACCCTATAATTGCACTCTGTGATCTCATTACTGAGTGATGCTGGTGCCCTGTGGGACAATCTTGTGTAATCATGTAATTAAAAATGCATAATAAACCACATAAACAAGGGAACAGAATTAAGGCTGCTCTGAAACGTCTAACCCAAT
>VXAV01006849.1:42613-57456 GCA_013399715.1 Alectura lathami | reverse complement strand
TCGTTGCCTGCTAGTTCTCATGTGATTGATTCAAGCTAGCAACTTAGTAACTTCCCTGACTAGCTCAGCATTCTGAGTTGCTTACCATTTTCTCTAAGTCAAGGTTTGGCTCAAACTTGGAGTGATGCACAGATGGATGTTGTTAAAAATCTTCCCCACTGTTCTGTCTCAAGAGCTTCACATTCTGTAAAGATTTTAACTGTTGTACTCTTTCACTCAGAGTATTTTTCCTTCTTCATATTATTGCCAGTAGGATCTGGATTCCTGTGTTTGCTTAGTGTTTATAAAGTTTGCAGGACATCACTCTGAAACCAAGGAAAGAAGAATCAATGGCTTATAGCAAGAGCTTCATACCTTTTGGTTTTTATTATTAATTATATGAACACTTTTGAATTACTTTTCAATAGGATACAGTATTTAAATGTACTTAGTTTCATGATTCTTTTTTCTTGTGACAAAAGCTGTAGGAGAGAAAAAAAAAATAATATGTTCTTGTATAGGAGTTAGGTGCAGTTACTCTAGGTGACCTGCATCAAGACTGTACGTGTTTCATAGCCTAAGTGAACTATGGGAGTTGTGCATAAAACAGAAATCTCCTTGGGTGCTATTTGGCTCAGCAGTTTCAAGTTCCTGGCTCTAAACAAGATGTTAATTAAAAAAAAAAAAAAAAATCTGATGAAATGAAGCAAAGCAAATAAATAAAAGCAACAGCTTCATTACAGAGAGATTCAGGATTAGTACTGTGATGACTCTGTATGATATTAGCTTTGTAAATTCAGGTTTTATCTCCAAAACCAGATGTGTTCCACGCTTTACAGTTACATTGGTTTAAGAGACTCAGTGTTACTAGCACAGAATCTTCTAATTTCCCCAGTCTCCTTTATTGTAAGGCTGAAGGGTNGTTTTATAACTTAAAATTTCTCACCAGAGGATTTTCATTATAGCAACATTGGTGACTTCTGCTGTGTAGTAAGAAACAACTTGGTATGTTCAAATTAATCCTCCCTCAAAATATTAATTTTCAATTCCTCTGACATTATTCATGTTATTTTACAAAAAGTATTTTTGAATCTGAGCTGGTATTATTTTTCCCCTAAACATGTAGCTGAAGGGCTAGTATTTCAAAATAAATATATTTTTATCCTGAAGTGGAGAGAGTGCAGTTCAGCTGTTAATGAGCACATCTTTGATTGAAGAAAAAAGTTCACATAAAAAAAAAGACCAAAAACCCCTCCAAAGGAAGAGGAGTATTAATGTATAGAGTTGAGGACTGAGAAAGAAATTAGACAAAAGTGACTTTTCAGAAGAAATAATTTAAAAAGAAGGGTTTCAGGAGCAAAAGATAGATTTTTCCTTTATATCATGTAGCCTGATGTGCAATGAGAGGGATTAAATTGAATATTGATTTTAGAAAGGTATGATTATGCTGTTAAAATGATACAGATAAAGGGGGAAAAAAATATACAAGAAAACAATGAGAGAATTGATTACTAAGGAGAGTTGCAACTGAGGGCCATATTCCAGTTGCCAGGTTCTCCAGGGAGTCATAGTTTCTGCAGCTGGCAGAAATGCATTAAGGTGGTGATGGTGATCAAGGAAAAGGTATCAAAGAAATTCATAGCAAGAGTGAGAATGTGAAGCTAATGATGAAGAATTTCCACCAAAAAAATGTGAGCAGCAATAAAGAACTCACGTCCATTTTGATGAAGGATGAAATGCAAGGTAGTAAGGAGTGTGGAGAGACTAGGGCATTTCTTAAGCTGGCCAAAAATAAAATGGATGATAGAATTAAACCCTCATAATTGAAGATGTGTGATTTAATTCAACATAATGAATCTTAAGCAATTGAACTGATTCTTTTTCAAAACATGATTTAGTTTTCAGATGGTTATAGGCAATTAATTGTCTAATGAGTTTTGCACTAGACATGTTACAAAAGCCTCAAAAAACTTCCAAGCTAAAATAACTGGTTTATTTAGCAGTGTTCTCTAATATATGTAGAAATGACTTAATTCCTACATGTATTTCATGTAGGGTTTTAGTCTAGATCTGCATTAGGAATGGTTTGTCTAAATTGTCCTTTCACTTCTAGGAGTGAGAAATCCATTTCATAAGGAGAAGGAGAGACAGGACTTGAGTCTCATCCTTGAACCCATCTAGCCATGAAATGTGACCAATGTTGTAAAAATGTCTCAACTACTCTATGATCAGACTCGATAGATGTGTGATAAAGCACCAAACAGAACTGAGTGTTTGCTTCTTTACATTGCATTAAAAGTGCCTAACTCTTGAAAGAATCAAATAGCTTGGACTAGGTCATCAGCTACTGACCTGAGTGTTGGATTTTTTTGTGTGTGGTTTTTATTGTTGTCTTGTTATCTTTGAATTATCTTATTTAACTTAGCACAAGAGATGATTGTGTCCTCTTGCTGTACCATGGCTGAAACACAGCATCTGTTTCAGTGCCTTCTCTCTTCTAAGCTATTTATATCTACGTTGTTGTATTTTCAGCCAGATGTAGGTTACGAAGAGGTTGCAACACAAGTTTTCTTTTCAAACTGTGTTATGAGACAGAAGATGCTTTTGGTTCAGTAGACCTGAAGATAGCGAAAGAGTGTGCTAGTGAGAGTGATTTGAGTGTTGAGAATCTTTCTCAAACTAGTCTTCCCAGTGAGAATACTTTCTGGAAGAACAGAGAGCTGATTTTCAGATCTTATTTGAAGACCTGATGGAAGAAAAAAAAAAAAAAAAAATAGCCAACCTTGCTATACCTTGCTATATAACTAGAGATTCAAAGTCAGGACATCAACTCTACCAAATAAGGTTTCACATATTACTCATTGTGTATTAATTCATAGAGTAATGCCTTGTCTAGGTCTTCTGTTGGTGTCTAATCGTGTACTGGCCTTACAGAATATCAGGACGTTAGAAATGCATGGCAGCCTCATGGGGACTCAAAGCAGATGCTGGTATGTCCAAATGCAGGAACTCACGTGTGCTATTGGGCCTTAGTCCATTCAGTCAATTCAGTGCACAGATGAAGATGATGTTCCTTTAGGCTTCTGCTGTGTTGAGAGCCACATACTGCAGTAGCATGAAGTCCCTAGGCAGAGACTCCTAGTTGTAAGCGTAGAAACTAGGAAACAGTGATGGCTGTGAAAGATTGCAAAGCCCAGGAATATACAGTACTGCTGTACTTACGGATTTCACTTCACAAAGGAAAAAAAAAAAAAAATGGAGGAGAAAAAAAGTATTACCTCAGCCATCAGCTGCTGGCAAGCAAACATAGTGGCAGATATCCTAGAAATTCAATTGAGTAGACTGTGGAATGGAATTTAGAAAGCAGTGGGACAATACAAATAACTTATCTGTGTAGTTGTAACTAGCGGAAAGCAAAACGTATTGTGGCTTAAATCAAGAAGCAATAATGCATTTTGTTGTCTTGCTACCCATCCAAGTTGTATTTGACAAATAACACTTCTTGTTTCTGTGTTGCTTTTGGCATTCTGCTTTTTGCCTGCATGATGGCTGTGCTGTATCCACGTTAGTTAAGCTTCTAGGCCTTACTGATGTGTGCACTATTTAACTTATGCATTTTTCTCACTGGCTCAAAGTTTATCTTTATTATTAAATAAATGGGTGTCAGATCTGCTGTAAAATCTTAAATAGAAGGAAGGTGTTTCTTCTCATTCTTCTGCTGTTCCTATAAGCAGCAGCATGATAAACTGCATTCCGCTGGACGGTTTCATTTCATTTTGTTTGGTTTACCTTGTTAACAATGATTTGGCTCCAGTGTTCTCTTGCAATGGTGAAGTTAGTAAGTATGAGCTAACTTGTGGTAACAATAACTACTTGGACAATGAAAGTAGTCTTTGCTGCTGAGCCATCTCAGCAGCTGGTCCATGGAGTGCTATGCTATGTTACATCAGAGTGCTCCAAATTTCTTAGAGGAAGCAGAAGAAAACTTCAATATTGTTATACTGAGTGTAGTTATTCATAGTATTGCGTTTCCTGATGGAAAAGAGAGATGATTAGGTTCTGCAGTTTTAGCTGTGTAAGTATATAACTGTTTAAGATTAAACCAGATTCAAAATAGAAGTAACCTAATGACAATCTCTTGAGACTCGTGGCCCTCCTTATTGAGAGGGGTTTTTACACCCTGCATGTGACTGTAAGAGAAATTCAGCTAAGGAACTTAGACTATCCCTCAGTAGCTTGTTTTGAATGAGAATCTTCTTAGGTTGGAATTTTTATCCTTCTTGGCGCAATTCCAGGTTTTTTGTTTGTTTGTTTCTCCAGTGTATTTCAATCTAACTGATGTTAACTATTCTCATTTTAGAGCAGAATTCATCAGAACTTGATAACTTAGATTTTAGTATGGAATTACACTTTTTATTTTCTGTTGGTATTGGTAAATATGTGAACGGTCCTGCAAAGAATTTGCTTTAGAACCTTGGTTTATCTGAAGAAATGTATCACTTCCTTTTCTCCCTTTTCCTCTTCCCTCTTCCCCACCGACCCCCCCTCCTTGAATTAAAGGCATTTGAGCAATAATGCCTACTAAATAGAAAAGCAAGCTTGCTTTGCCCTTACGTGCAGTATTTATCCTTCATAAATATTCACAAGATTCTGCAGGTTTTGGCCAAGAAATTTGGATCATTCATCCTGGAGAACTAATCTGTAAATTGAGAGGGAGGGGAATGGAGGGTTCTGTCTATATGATATCAAAACCAGCTTTTACAATTTGCTAGGAGAGGCTTGCATAGCTTTAAGTAAGGAGATTAAATGCTGGCTAAAGCTGAAAGCTTGCAAAAGCTCTGACTAGCAAGAGAGCTGTGTAAAATAAATTAATAAGTAGCTTTTGGGTTTTCCCAAGGTAAGGACTTCTCACTACTGGCTTGTAGCATACTTCAGTTTTCTTGTTTGGTCATGAGTCACCTCAACTTGCCTTGTTACACCTGTACCAATCTTGTGTTAATCTTCCATAATTTATTAATATGTTCTCTCTCTGGCAAGGGTACATTTTTCTTGGTGTTTTCCTTCTGCGAGCACTTCTTTCTGTTCTTATCCTTATGCCAATTCCAATTAATGAAAAATAAGATCAGTATTTGAAGTTGTATTTAGATGTTCATTAGATGAATATTCACAAGGGTATAATGTAGTGATGGTTTGTTTTTGTATGCCTTTACTGATCAGAGAACTGATTTTTGTTATACAGTACAAGCCCATCAGAAAATGGAACCTACCTTGACCTGAAATAACAAGCTCTAGTTGAAGGTTGAACAAAATTTTACAAAAATATTTCAAGTAAACTTGAGTATTTCTGGAAAAGTTTCAGTGAAGCTTTTATGTAAGAATATTCAAATGAAAGAAACAAAGCTGTACTGTTTGAAAACCTTCAGAACTTTTATCTTTGCAACTTTGCTGTTTGTTAACGTGACAAACTGCTGTCTGTAGAGAGGAGAAAAAAAAAAAAAANAAAAAAAAAAAAAAAAAAAAAAAAGCTTAGATCTTGTTTTTATTGACATACTTTAACCATGTGGATGGCATTCTGCATAGTATGTCTCCACTCAGGTTCCTCTCTGGACCATCTCCATGGGCATTTATTCTCCCATTTAAGCATTACCTGTAGCAGTGTGACTAGGGGATGAAAATAATGTTCTCCTGCACAAGTAGCTTCAGAGCTTCAAGCACTGCTGCTGTGCTAGGGTGGAAAGGATAAGAAGAAAAGCTGCCCTCTTCAGTGGCAGCTGCAGCCTGGCATATACCCAAACTGATCTCCAGGAGGGTAACCATGGAAAGGAGGGGTGATGTGAGCAGGATTTGGGTACTGCCTGCTTGGAAACCTCCTGCTGTCCCAGGAAAGAAGCTCAGGCTCTTCCTGTGCAGACGAGCAGATTGTGCCTTCAGCCAGGCATGTATTTCTGTGCCCTGGGGAGGATAAATTGAAGAATCCTTTTAAAGGGACATAAACAGCAGATACTTTTCTGTTTCTTCGCCTTACAAGATTATTTTGCTCTTAAAGAAGTATGATTTGCATAAGCAACTGAATGACACTGGCTAGAAGACTTCTGTCCTGCAGCTCTCTTGATACTGTTGAGTAGAATCACTGAACAGGCTATGACCCAGCATGTTACATCTTATATCTGGCTTGCACTGCAAGGACCTGTTTCTTACATTTCATTACTACATTTTAGACATTCTGTTAATAAGCTCTGTACAAAGTCTTGTTTTGTAGTTATGTTTTGCAGAGCACTCAATTCAGTCACTTGAAAAATATACCAGCTATAAAAACTCTGTCTCCAATAAAGCTTTAAGAAGTTCTTTTGAAGTAAATGCATATCACAAGCATTCTCACTTCATTATTTAATACAGTATATTTGGTAAAAAGCAAGTATATAAGAACTACCTTTTGGTCATACTTCAACAATGGCTTATTTTGAACGTCAATCCCTTGTTTATTAGCTTTAATGACAAACATAAAATAAAAACATACTTCTGTAAAAGCTTTTGTAGAAGGTATCTATCGCTAATTCAGAGCCACTGAATCAGTTGTCAGAGAGAACAGCTGTGAATTCTGATAATTGCCTAATTAATCTAATGGTATGTTTTTTTCTTGTCATGATCAAACTAATACATTTCTGCACTGTAGCTGGATTCTGCAGCAAAATTGTCTATACAGATTTTGGGTTGTGACTGAGCAAGTCATCTGCCAGTGTTGTGGTGTGACCTGGCAGGCAGCTCAGCACCATGCAGCTGCTCACTCCCTCTCCCCAGGTGGGGCAGGGGAGAGAATCAGAAGGGTAGAAGTGGGAGAACTCGTGGGCTGAGACACAGACATCTTACTGGGTAAGGCAAAAGCCATGTGCACAAGCCAAACAAGGGGTTCATTTGTCCCTTCCCATCAGAGGCAGGTGTTCAGCCCCTCCCAGGAGAGCAGGGCTCAGCACATGTAAGGATTTCTTGGGAAGACAAATGCCATCACTCCTAACATCCCCCATTCCTCCTTTCGCTCAGCATTAATTGCTGACACCATATGGTGTGGGACATCCCTTTGGCCTGTCTGGGTCAGCTGTCCTGGTTCTGTCCCTTCCCAGCTCCCCATGCACCCCCAGGGTTCGCTGGCAGGGCAGCACGAGGAGAAGGAATGTCCTTGGCTCTGTGAGCATGGCTCAGCAACAACTAAAACTTAGGTGTGCCGCCACCACTATTTTCATCAAAAATCCAAAACGTGGCATCATATGAGCTTCTGCCAAGAAAATTAACTCTATTCCAGATAGAGTGATGATAGCCAATAACAATTTTCAGTAAATGCTTGAAAATATATCATCTTGAGGCTGTGGTGTTTTTTGTGTTTAGGTTTGGTGGTTTGTTGTTTTTTGTTTGTTTGTTTGTTTTGTTTTGTTTTGTTTTGTTTTTCATTGTTTTGTTTTTGGTATTGTGTGTAACCAGTGGGATTCTAGTTAACTACTAGAATTTGGTTATTCAGTGTTTATCGTTTTTGTTATCCTACCCCAGGCAGAGAATATACTGGGCATTTGAAATGGGAGGTGGCAATCTTGGGAGATACAGTATATTTCCAGCTCTGAGAGTGGCCAAACTATGTGCCAGTACTTGGGGACTGTTAGCCTACTTTGTAAGGTTTTCCTGATATCATTTTCCTAAAATGAAGAATGTCTCAATTGCTGTGATTCTAGGCCGTTCTGCAGTTCTCAGAAATACAAAACATAACCTCAAATGTATCTCCCCAAAAGAGCTCAGAATAAATTTCTCTGCCAAGTGTATGTGTAGATAATCAATGAAACTAATATAGCCTTGTTCTAAAACAAAACAAATGATTAAACATGTAGCACTTAATTCATAAGGTATTACTGAAATATAGGCCACAGGGAAACTGTGAAGTTACAAATACACTATTAATAGCTACTGTAATTTTGTAGTCAACATGACATCAATTTCAATGTTATCAATGTTTCTTAGAGAAAGGTTCCGAGAATAAATGGAAATTGGAAAACAAATAAGTGGCAGCATTTTGGGATTTCTTTTATACTGCAAACTTTTTTGTTGTCTTCATTTTCTATAAGCCCTTGAGCAGGACCGAAGAGTATCTAAAAGGTCATCTTGTTTCAGGCAAACATTTCTTTTTAGACAATGATCTTTCAGTTCCTGCTCTAGTCAGAGAACTGACAAATAAGAATGATTCTAAACACAGAGCGAGCTCTACTGTCACTTGAAGATGCTCTCCACTCTTCCTAGCACCAATGTTATAGAAGGCTGGATTCAGACCTGAGCAGTCTCTGCCTCTAAAGTAAAATAGCTTGCAAATCTATAACTGTATGCCATTTGGTTCTTTTCACTCTAAACACTATTTAGCAGTCCCTAGCCACAAATTTTATGATTTATGCCATATATGAATTTGGAAACTATTTATTAGTTAGATAACAAATAACAGAAAAAATGATACATGGCTATAAGGATTACCTTACATGTGGTAATCAAGTGCAGTCATGAAACCTTCTTTGTAAAGATACTTTTCCTGTATCACCTGATGTCTGGATGTCTTAATAGAAATTAAATGGAATTATTTAAAAGAATGAAAAGAAAGGGAGAAAGGAATGACAAAAAAGGATGAAAAGAAAGGAAGAGTCTCTCACCTGAGGCGTAAATCTTGCCCTGATCTATTACAACAGAGTTTAACTGTACAGGAAAAGAGATGCATGGAGACAGAGGATCTGTGACTGCAATGTTAGACAGCAAAACTAAATCTGAAACCGGGAAACCCCTCTTGCTCCTTCCTTATTAAGTGTGAAATGGCTTAAGAGAAAATTTAAGAACTTATTTCTAAAATAATTGAAGAACCATTTTTGAGCTGTATTTTGGAACTGTGAGCAAAAAAAAAAAAAATACAGAGAGCAATATAAATGGAGCTGTTCAGAGAATTATCTGCTCTCTGCAGGAACAATGCAGGGAATTGTCCAAGAAGAAACTGCTGATTAAAGTATTGGCTGATAATCACTTTGTGTATGCTTGAATTAATGCAGCTAAAGCCCCTTTCTTTTCAAAACCATCTGCGAGGATTGTGTATTTGTAAACAAAGACAGATTAAGATAATTTATTAATTCTTTGTCTGCCATCCACTCATTATTTCTAATGAGAAAAGTATCTACTTCTAAGCTCCGAACTATGTTAACCGCTGAGGACTGAGACAACATTTTAATTGGCTTACAAGTACGAGGTGGCTTTATCCTTGTACAAAACATTAATGTTTCTGAATCTAATTCATGCTAGGAGGTATAGTATCCACATGCTTTCAGGATTAAGTATGACATGTTAACTTCGCTGAGGGCAGATGTGCAGGGAGTCCTGTAAATTAGATGCACTCCTTGTTCTTAGGTGCATAGACAAAAACTTCCAGAGGGAGAGGACAAGAAGCTGGTGTGAAATGTTATTCAGGTTTCTGTGCCAGCTGTTTGCAGCAGCATACATACTTAGTGCTCCCAAGTGAATGGCCAGCCTTTAGAATTGCAGAGTAAGTACTTTGGCTAAGCAATTAGCCACAAGAAAGTGAAGCTGTATCTTATGTGGACAGACAGATGAAAGGTTGGTTAATTGAACTTCTAAGTGCCAAACTTTGAGCAGCACAGAGGGGCATCCTGTCAATAAGCGTGTAACACTGATGGAGAAAGCAAGTAGACAACATCCTTTTTACCAGTTACGTATTCAATTGTAATGAAGCACCACATCTACCAAAAATGTTGCAGCCAAACCGTTTTATTAGATGTATGTCTCTAGCTGTGAAGATCAGGTGCTTTATGCACAGACTGAAAGAACAGGAGCAGCAGAGTTCTCATTAAGGCCCTTGTCTCTTTCCTTTGCTTTCCCAAATGGAATCAACTTCTACTTTTCATTCTGTCTAGGCTCATGTACTTTTATTTCCTAATCCCCAATGATATCAGAAACTGTGACTTGTTGAACTAGTTCATCCTCAGTGAAGTGATACAGAAAAGATGACGTCAATTGCTTTGAGCAGCGCAGATATTCTTCCCTTCCTGCCCCCGCTGAAAAATAAAGGTTGACTCTGCTACAGGTTGCTGGTCTCAATATGTGTGGGATTCAGAGCAATTCTTTGTAGAAGAATAATCGGAAAGTTCACGTGAGTAATTTCCTTAACTGCGCGTGAAGTTATGTTAATTTTTGCTAGTCTTTTTACTTTAAGAAAAAAAAAAAAAAAAAAACTGAACACCTGATTTGAAAAAATATTTCATGTTAGAATTTTATTGTGATTTTATGTGATCATTTTGACATTTCACAGTTCCTATTTTTTGTTTAATGTTTGAAAGTCTGATTTCTGTAATTTCTTCCCTCTATTTTTCTCAGTGCATATTATAGTGAACTCATGTAACCTCTTGAAAACTCTTCGTAGGACTAAAGATTTATCTCCTTGAAGCTGCAAGGCTTATGCATCTTCATACTGTTTTCTTTTGTGGAAACACAGCGTTTCCAAAGATGAGCCTGGTTAAAAAGCCCCTTTCCCAACAAGCAGATGTATTGAGGGAATACATAGACAGCACAGTGCTCACGTACTCTTTCCTGTCTTCCTTATTATTGCTATGGAAATTCTATCTCCGTGTGCTCTTGCTTGCCATCAAATGTATTTCTCAAGACCTCTGTCAATGCAGCAGGTGCTCAGTATGTCTTAGTAGGCACAAATACATCCTGAAAGCTAAAGTAAAGATCACCCCACTGAATGAGTATATGTTAGGTTCTGCAGGTCTGCTTACAAGAGAGTGAAATAGCAGTGGTATGCTGTGTGACTGGAAGTGTTGCCAGATCCAGCTGTGTTTGGACAGTGTATTGCACTACGCCCTTTGTGAATAACAAGGGAGGTCTGCAGAGGTGTCCTCAAAAGCAATTCCCCTCTTTCCCTCTTTATCTGTAACTAATCATCTGAAGTACAGTGGATACTGAATAGTAAACAGTTTTACTCTGTCTTGGCTTATACTTAAAGGTCTGTAATATTGATGTTGAATTGTGTAAAATATAACTTCGGAGAATCTTCCCCTTTTTTTTTTTTGTGTAAGATGAGTGTGCTCAAAGAAAACACAAAAGCACTAGGTGGCAACTGCACGTATTTATAGCATCTTATATAATTAGGATGAGTTATTGGTGTGAAGTTTCCCGGTCACACAACTTCAGCATAGATTGGGGTGGAGAGAAATAAGGAGAGTTGTGGAAAGGAACATATTCCCATTCCAGTTTAACTCTAATTACAGATAATGCTGGACAGCAAGTGTTTTTGTATTAGGCTTGATTTACTTGGTTTGTTCATTATTGCAGAAGTGTTCCTATCTGTTCTAGGGGTGGGGAGGGGATACAAGGGGGACTGAAGTAACTTGCTATGTACAAACTATTTTTTTCCTTTGAACTGTTTTCTCTGTTATACAAAGCAGGCACTGGTTTGACATCAGATGTATTCAGTTTAGTATCATGTGTGGTTTATGTAGAGTAATGCAATATGCATATTTCTATGTACTTTGATTACAACTGGTTTCAGCTGAGAATTATTCAAGTTTCAGTCTATACCAAACAGGTGTTTAGGTAAATGTTCAAAGACCATATATGAAAGATTTCATATCAACCATGATTCTATGATAGTATTCATTACAAATCTGTATGGAAGTGAATCCTAAGTTTCAATGTTTATTTTGGAAAGAGTTGCATAAATAAAACATAATCTGAAATTACTCTGTAGTTTGTCTCTTCTTTCTGTATTCTCACATGTGAAGCTTTGGTTGAGGACATGTTCTTACAGAGAAGTCCCGTAGTGGTGCTTGGTTGCTTCTTCATTCCTTGTTAACTAATTGTACAATGTACATGTGGGTCTGAAGTTCACAGGTAACACATTCGTGAAATATAGCTTCTCTACTTTCTCCTTAATATAAGAAAAAATACCTCTTGAAGGTATTCCTCTGTGATTAGTGTATTTTGTGGCACTTGTTTGCTGAAGAAAATAAATGTTCTTTAGGGGTTAGGGATTAATGGTAAAGAATAACGTGACAGTGCAGTACGCATCTTGAGGGAAGAGATGAAGTGTCATCCAACAACGTGCATTTAGTCGAGTTGCTAATTAAATCTTGAACATTGAGTTGTAGATTTTGCCGATGTTTAGGAAAATGGCCCTATCCAATAAATACTGTCTTGACTTAATGAGGATTTAGTAAAATTTAATGGCTTTAATCTTATTTTTAATGATTAATTGTTGCCGTTTTCAATATTAAATTATAGACATTTTGCTGAGGCTTGAAACAGGCTGGTAAATGCATAAGGCAGCGTATGTGAGCTTGTAAGCTTGCACTCCTATGGAGGCATGCTGCAACTATCCATATAGTAAACTGTTAGTGAGCAAACCTCTGAGTTGTGGTGTTTTTTTTTTTTTCCTTTCCATAAGGAAGAAAACGTATTAAATGGATATTTTTCTCCAGTATGAAACTAGTGGATTAGTACGCAGACATTTTTTCATACATAAAAAATTTGAAATTTTCTTCTCTATGGCCAGCTGATGGAAAATCTTGAAAAAAATTCTGTAAATATTAAGATGGAAAGGAGGCTTGCTGTATGTCTTTTGAATTACTTTGTTTTGGTTGTTTTAGGGACAGACCAATGTTTGCCTCTAAGCATAAGTTACAAATTAACACGCGGCTTTATTCAGTGTTCATACCCTTGTTTACCGAGCTCAATGTGTTTTGTAGACCAGGAAGCTCACAAAAGTAATTAATTGACTTACTTTGCGTAGTTGGACCTACTACACAGGGTTGTGTAATGCTCTAAAGTGGTTTGTGTACTATTTTTCTCAGGATGACCCTGTACCTGAAGATGTATATATTAATAAAATCAAAAGTTTTTACTTTAGGACACTGTAGTCTAATGGGCAGCTTTGAAAAAGTAACTCACTAAAAGGTACAAACCTTAGGAACTGATGATGTAATGCAAAATAGTGTTGGCCTGATTTTTTTTTTGTATGTGAGAAGGTAGAAAACTGTCAAGAGATACAACACTTGCTACATAGACAGAATGAAGTCTATGACGGAGAAGTCCAGCACAAGCCTTGCAGATCAGTTAGTTTTCTGTCTCAAGGACTTGGCTGGAAATGTTTTCATCATCTGAACATTCACACATACCATTTTCCCAATCTGTAGTAAATGAAGGGAAATGCAGCCTAAATGGATGGCTCTGTGGGCTGATGGATGATGGTGGATAGGGGGCTGATGATTATGAGGCTATAATGGAAGAAAGTAGAGCTGCTGGTTGGTAGCTATGAATTTCTCTTCTCCTTTTTGTGTTTGGATCCATTTGCAGTTTGTAGAGATACTTTAACCTGTTAAACCCTTGTTTTGGCCTGTTAATCTGTTTCTCTTCATGTATGTTAAAATGTCTTCTCTCAGTTATCTACAATATTAGGAGTCTTAGTTGTTGGATAATAAGTTGTAATCTTAACATCTGATGGCCTGCAAGATCTGAGAGAACTTTTAAACTGTGTCCAATTTTTTTCATGTTGCATGTTGATTTAATCTTGAATTTGAAGTTACTGTGTTTAAAAAATATAGTTGAAACATACAAACAAAAAATGACCTAAATTCTGTGGATATCATTGTCTCTGAGGTGACAAGCTGTTGGCAATATTATTGTTGATACTAATAAATAGAGTGGAATTACAGTGATCTTAATGTCATTAGAATTTCAGGCAGGCAAGAAGCTAAAAGAGCCTTTTTTCCAGTCCTCTGTCAATTTTGGCAGCAGATTGGCAAACAGGGGTCCCATAAAATTAGGATGAGTAAACATCATAGCTTGTTACGTTTCCTTTTTCTGAGATGTGACAGTATGGATGGAACCAAAGTTTTAAAAATCAGGGCATGTTTTATGCAGTTGCAATAATTGTAAATACAAATTCAATCCATGGCAATAAAGGGCATTGTATGGGCTACCCACACGTAATAGACTTGTTCAACTCATACACTGTCTTCAAATGTATTTTCCTCCTCTGTGAGGACTGAAAATACTTCAGTAGTAGTTGGACTACATAGCAGGAAAATAGTTCTACTGTGGCTCTGGCCCATGGACCATGATAATTTTAACAACAGTTCAGTAGGTTACTGATCTTAAATCTGATCTAAAAAAAACTATTGACTCAATATGTGTCTAGGAAAGGTCTCAGAGTTTATCATCAAGTCAACATAGTTGGTAAGCAGGAAAAAAATTTAAGATCTGTAGTTACAAATAGGTAGATGTACTCCTTTAAAGAATATGTTCTCATTAAATTTAAAATACTCCTAACTAATTAGGCTTATTTTGCTGCAGCTCCCTTCTCTTCTGTTGCTAGGGAAGGGGGGAATCTGTGGTGGGAGGCACGCGTGTCACCGTTCAAGGATCTGTCTTACACAGCTCTCTTGGCTGTGCAACACTGTTCTCACTAGGAGTAATGCTTCTGCTGACTTCCCCGAGAGCAGTTCTTCCCTACAGCAATTGCCATGGGTATGAAGTAACTGGTCTACAATAAACTCTGATTTTTGATGTCAAGCTATTCAAACACCGTATAAACACCATTCTGAGAATAATAAACTTTCCTTCATAAGTGCTGGTTGTGACATGTCAATTTTGAAATTAATAATACCCACAAGATAAGTGTGCAAATCATCACTGTGCAAATGCATTTTTTATATTGCGGCAATCGGTGCAAGCAAAAGTATCAGGTGATGTAGTAGATATATGAGCCTCCAGTTAAAAACTACATGCTTCTATTTTTCATTGAAAGAAATGTGGTTTTATTGCTTGTAGTTGGAGAGAAT
>VXAV01006849.1:28512-38929 GCA_013399715.1 Alectura lathami | reverse complement strand
AAAAATGTGAAAAACAATTTCTGGCTTAGCCACATTCAGTCATGGGCTGAACAGCTCTGTTAATGATAAGCATTGTTCCTTTTTCTTTATCATCTTTGATTGTTACATTATAGTGTGCATTATCAACCAGTGTGCACAAAGCATAGATTTACAAAGTGTCCAATTCTTTCAGTAATGTATCTGTTTCTCAAAAGTATTTTGAAACATACTTCTCTAGGGATTTTCAGAATGTTTATCTGTAACTCTGAGGCCCTCTGCTAGAAAGGCACAAAATCCCTGTGTACTTTACAAGCTTTGAGAGTGACTTGTGGAATTCATTTTCCTTTTTGTTATGGGATTCTGGTATAACTTCTTAAAGAGTCTGTACTAGGAAGTGTCCTGGAGCACATCTAAATTGCTATTTCTTTTTTTAATATTCAGAAAATATTCCTTCCTTTTTTTTTTTTTTTTTTTTTTTTTTTTTTTTTGTTTTTTTTTTGGCTATGAATGTTTGGGTAGCCTTCTGTATTGCTAAAAGTTCTGAATTAGCCTGTTCTGGTGCCTGTTGGGTGATACTGCTTATTCCTAGGGTTNAAAAAAAAGAAACCAAGTCTATAAATGCTTGACGTGTAAAGATACAACTCTTAAATAGTCTATGAAATGTATTAAGTTAGACAAACATGCAACATGCATGTAGAACAGGCTTGGCCAGCGTACCACAGTTACCAGGGATTCCAAGCAGCCCTTTCTACACGAGACTTTTCTTTTTGTGTCTGTGCAGGGGAAGAAGCAGCAGTGGCTGCTACCTTACATCTCAGATACATACAGTGGTTGTTCCTACTTTTATGATTACTCAAGCTTTTTTCCATTTTCTTCTGTTTCATGATATACTGTTCATGTTCACCGCATGATATGAGAGCTTCTTGATGAAGTAATTTCATCCCAAAATCTTTGTTTCTTCATGACTGATACTCCAGTCAGAGATGGTAGTTCTGAAATACAGATGTGCAAATTGTTTGAAAAGCCTTCCATTTTTTCAGTTTCATTCAATTCAAAGTCTACCTAGAGAAATAAGTCGAAAATAATCTTTGATGTATGTAAATTAGTGGACAGAGTGTCAGTGTGTCATTAAGATTTTCTGTATCTGTTCTTGACTTCCAAAATAATCTATGCATCCTATTTCTGCAGATAGTTATGGCACTAAACTGTCTGTGAAGAGTGTGGCCATATCTATAAGGTACAAGCACCACAATTTACTGTTCTCTTTGGCATTATTTTTTTTTTTACTGTGAAAATGTAGTAGATAGAAGAGCTGTGGAAGGTCAACAGAAAGCTGGGCTGGAGAGGGAGCTTGGGTTTGCTCTTACCGAGGCTTTAGGACTCATGTATTTCATTTAGTCTTTTATTTACCTGTTGTTTTAGAGTGTAATGACTGTAATTGAAGCACCTAATTCAAAAACAGGTTATTAGAGTAAATAAATTAATCAGATTGCATTTTATAGTAATATAATCAAGGTGATATTTCCCTAGTAAAGTATTATCATTTTATAAATAGTTCATGATATCTGACTGTTTACATATGTATTCACGGTGGTAGTAACATTCAAGAAAAGTATTTCAACAGAATTATGAATTAGTCTAATGAAACTTTCTTTTTTGAAGTTCTGTGAGATAACAATAACTTTTTTTTTTAATACTTCTATTTGTCTCATAACACATGAACACACTATATGCAAAAGTGAAACTGTTCTTAAAAAAAATCTTTGATATTGTCTGCTGGTGTTTATATTTCACAACTCACTGAGCTTGCTGAGCATCACTATCTTATGCAAGGAGAATTACAGATTATGTTTACTTATTACCATGTCATTTGTTATGGTTTCATGAACAAGCTCAGATTCCTTCCTGTTCACTGTCCACAAGCTGTGGTAACTAAATAAAACTAAGTTTGTAATTCATCCCCTTGTATTTTGTGTTTCACCTGCCTTAGCCTTCTCTCTGTTTTGCTTGTGTCGTGTGGCAGGTTGAGTAAGTAGTCTATAAACTGCATCATGATCCTTGAAACACAGACAAACATGGAACTGAAATGCAGCAGTAGTGCTTCACCCCTTTAATAAGAGTAATTCATAATCCAATCAAATTGAGTGTTAAGATGTGGAGAGTAATTAAGCAATGCAAACTGTTGGTTATGGTAGATGCTACATGAGGAACATTTTCAAATACAGACAAATAAATGTGTATAGTTATAGAGCAATAGTGGTATTCCAGGTTTGCCTTGGTTATAATGACCTAATTACGCCAATATTTTATTCTGATGGAGGATATGGAGCTTCAACTTTGGCTGGTGTAAAACAAGGCAGCTTCTCCAAAGTCAGTCCTTAAAGAAGGAGAACACAACACTCTTTAGAGAAACAGAAACCACAGTCTGAAAATTAGATACAGTTAGTATTTCCATTTGTGAATTACAGTCTCTGTGAATGTCATCTTCTACACAGTGTTAGTAAGTAGGCTTCCTTGGTAATCGTTGCTAGTAATTGTTCTGCAAGTCATTCTTAGGTAATTTGTTCTCACGTTTGGTATTTGGCATAAGCTGAGCCACTAATGCTGCCAGCGTACCTGCAGCTTGCTTTGGATATGGTCTCAGGTTGAGTGCTTACTGGTTTTTAGGTTTCTATTTCTCTTCATTTGCAGAACATCTGAACCTGACACTTGTCTTTGGTAATTTAAAATTATCTTAATGGAGATTCTTTAGAATTTCTTGTGTCAAGATTCTGCATTATTTCAGCCTTAGTGCTGGTCTATAAACTCTCTTCCAAACGTTTGAGGAGTGTCCTTCCATCTGTAGCATTTTGTGCTATATTGACCTTTCTTGCCACTTCCTTAGTCCTCTGCAGATCCTGGACTGTTATTGACATTTTAACTGGAAAAAAAAAAAAAGAAAAAAAAAAATGATAGTGTGGAAGCTTCTTTTTAGATCTCTGCTGTTCTCCATGTCTGGGAAGGAGATGCAAGTGAATGCATAAATGCTCATTGCACTTCTACCTTGACTGGATGTTCGGTCATTGTAGGAACTGTCTGTTTTCTCATGTAAGCTACATTCTTAAGATAGCAGTAGAATCACTCACTTTGTGGAAATAATGTGTCGATTAAAACAAATGGATTGTGTCCAGACCTGTCTTGTTCTTGCAACTGGATGCAGATAGGCTTTCACAGGGAAGAGCTACCATTGTTCCAGAACTGAAGAACATTGCAGAATATCAGGAGCTTTTGGCTTGCATATCATCATATGTTTCTTTATCTTTTACTAGAGAAGAAGCTCAGAAAACCTGTATTTAACATATGCATTATGGAAGATCTGTGTCCTAAAACCCAGAGCACAGACTCTTTCAGTGTTTCTGCCGTGAAAGATTTTCAGAATTTCAAATTAACTGTGCTCAGTTTTTATCCCAGTTCTAATTCTTTTCACTAAGTTTTTCCCTATGCAGCAGAGATGGTAACCTGATTGTAAAGGCCCAGCTGTCCTGAAATTTGTGTTCTGCTGAAGAGACAATACAAAATTAGGGTCTGTCTCCTGGATGAGAGAATAAATCAAGACTACTATAGCTAGCCTTTTGTCTCCTGTGATAAATGAGAAGCACATAGATTTAAAAACAAACAAGGAAAAATTGCTTAATTCATACTATTTTTACTAGAGAAAATGTATAGACTGGTTCTGTGTGCCAAATATTTAGAGATATATTGATACTTAAAGTTACTCAAAAATACTTTCTGAAGTTTTGTAAGTACATATTTGCCTACACCTGTGGAAATTTATGGGAATTAATAGGTATGAATTTTTTGAAAAATCCTAGTTTTCCTCAGTTGTATAATACCTCACATATCTGATCCTNCCATAACCAAAAAAAAAATAAAAAAAAAAAAAAAAAAAAAAAAAAAACAAGTCTATTAAACACTCACTTGCATACTAACTTCTAAAAGCAAGCTAAAGCTTTTCAAGTACTTCTGTGTTTCAATAGCGTTTGGTAGTATTTAGAGTTATTGTTGTCCCTGTGGGTGTCAAACAGCACAAGAAAAATGCACGCCAATCTTTTCAGTCTAATGTATTTACAGAGTAACATGGACTTCATAACTCTGTTTAAGGGCTTTCAGCCATTCCAGCAGTAGAAAAATAACTTGAATTATTTTTCATTTTGACCCAAAAACTAAACAAGTTGAGACAGTAGTAAGTAAACAATCAACTCTAGGCCATTGCCACGATGAGTAGTGATCTGCATAGCAGTTGAGAATTCCCGCAGGCCCGCCCCATTCCAATTCCTACGCCGTACGTGCTGTGCTTTTGACGTGCTTTGAGTCTGTTCAAAGAAGCTGCTGTGGAGTGAGCATTCAATCCATTTTGCTATTACCCTTATGAAAGGTACAGTGCACCTTGAGAAGAGCATGTCTGACCCAATTTGATCTTTCATTTCTAACACTACAGCTTGCTGACTTTCTAAAGGATGCTCAAGAAAGGCTTATTAGCAGATGTTATCACTGGAATCACCTTTTCTGAAATAAGGAATGACAAGACCATCTGTTCATTTGTTGCTTGATAACCTAAGCTTCCGTGTTGTCCTGGAAAACCTGCTGATAGATCTATCTCCATGTGGTCACGTAGCATTGATCTGTTTGGAGTGGATTTTTGTGAAGCAGAACAGACAAAAATGGAAAACAGAAATGGTATTTTAAAGAGCAAATAGCAGAGGTCCCTGTACAGCACAGGTAAAATTTTCTGTAGAACCAAAGTGAAATAGTACCATGAAGCTGGAAATGAAGCAAAATGAAGCAGTGAACCTGTTCTTGGAGCTTATGGAAATCATATCTTATGTTGGTTCCTTTAGCTGAAGAATATGTACACCAGTAATTAATGAAGAACTTCAGTGCTACTGATGAGTGTATAGAAAATCAAGCAGTAAATCTTAGAATTTCTCTGAAAATAGAAAGCAAACACTGACATCTCTTTAGGGAGATAATTGACCTTTTTAAGTTGTGAGCTCTAGTGTGGAAAGTCTTCGAGTACTGATTTGTAATGAAGCAAAAATTAATAGTGATTAATCAGACAAGGGCAAAAATGTAAAAAGTGTGATAAAGTGTCTGTTGCTTCTTCAAAGAATTGGAAACAAAAATAAGAAAACTGAAATTTTGAGGGAAATCCCAGATAACTTGTGTATGTGAGAAGGGATAAAGCAACTCAGCGAGAAACAGAATATCCGATGAGATATAATACTGATATAAACAGATCAATTGCTGTTTTTTTTTTTCTTTTTCTTTCTTTTACTCACTTGAACATTTAAAAACATTTTTATTGTCTAATTTTAACGAAAACAGGAAATTCTTTGTGCTCCATTTTAGCTTTCTTAATGTCAATATTGGTGATTTAAAGGGTGGGGGTAGGTGCAGTGAGTGACAAAAAGAACGACAGGATGGTGAACTTATAAAATGGTGTAGGGGATCATGAACAGTATATGCAGGTCCTGAGCAAATATTTCAAGTTATCCAAGAGGTTACAAGATGGTATCAGTAAAATAGCCCATGCTGAGCTGGTGGTGCATGAGTCTGCATGGGAGGGCAGTGCCGGGGCAGTGGTGCAGCCGGAGCCGCCTGGCAGTGTGCGGAGCAGCTGTGGATTTTGTTCCTCTTTGCAGGGGGTAGCTGAAACCAGGGCAGCAGATCTTGAAATGACTGTGCATATATGTCTCTGAAGCTACATTGACATCAAGTAGTTGGGGATCTGGCTGCGTGCATAGATAAAATGCAGAAGGTATCAAAAATGTCTAAGACCTATATTTTCAATTAACTATTTTGCAGAATTTTTGTAAAGCCTGACTGAACAATGCCTGCTTGCCCTGCTTATACGTAATTAGTAGGATTAACTCTAGTTTAAAAATTTTGCATGAAAAATACATAACAATATGCCTAGAGACTAGTCCTGAAATTGCTAGGAAAATAACTCAGCTCTGCTGTTAGTCCAGAGCTCTTTTAGTCAGGACAGGGGAAGTGCAGAGGAACTAATTTCCTTTGCCCAGCAGGATTTTTGTTTCTGCCTGGGCTTTAAAATTGTCCTGTAAATTCCATGTTTGATCTTGTGTTACATTTCTTGAATGATTAGAGCTAAGTATAGCACAAGCCACTAAGTATGAGTAGCAGTATTTAAGTGAACTTACTGTGGGATATGCAGAGATACTGAGCACCCCCTGTTAAAGGGTGGTGTGGGAAAGAGCTGATGAAACAGTTTGTGTAAATATACTGTTATATTTCTGTTAACAGCAACTCTCTCAAAATTCATATATTTAACTGATTTCATTTAACTCCAAATATTATTGTTACTGCATTATCATTCAGTCCATCAGACCTTGTGTGTTTTTATCTAAAGCATTTGAGCATGCTCTCTGCTTTCTTTAAAAATCATGATTGTCAAAATGAGTCTACTTTTTCATTCTTGGGGCAAAGACTCGCTTGATTTTTAGGTGCTTTTTTCATTTTTTTTTTTTTTTTTTAAATTTATACTAGATAATAGCTAAGGTCCTTTCCAACCCAAGTCTTTCTATAATTCTAAATCATGTTCAAGTTCCCTGCATTTTGACAATTTAAACACCTTAATTTGTCATTCACATGTGTCATATTTAGTATTTTATAGCTATAAAGGTGAAGAATGAAAGAAAACAGTGTTTTATTGTATATGAACTGTCACAGTTTGGAACGTTCATACACTTCCAATTCTTATTCCCCAAGGTTAGTGGAATAAGCTTAAAGCAGAGCGCACTGTCATTGGATGAGTACTCCCTATTCTGTATTGAAACATCCTGAAATTATGTAATACTTAACGAGCATCTACTTGTGTAAAAAAAAAAAAAAATGCTGTCTGTCTTGTGCTGTTACTTCCATGATGAAGGTTGATGGTTTTTTTTGCTTGTTGTTTTCTTCTCTGTTTAGTTCAGACTGTGTGCCATTTGAATTTGCCTGTGTATCATGGAGCTTAACACAGTTACTTCAATTCCTGCAGCACTGTCAGCTAACAGCATTAGCTAAAAGCATGAGTAAATCTATAATAGATTTATGTCCTGCTTTAGAAAGAGGAACAATATCTGAATGCAGCAACAGTTCTCATGTACATCTCCTCCTCTGTAAACTTCTGACACTTTCGATTCCACAGTTTGAAGCTAGATTTCCCTACCTGCTCCATTGTGAGTAAATCAAAACTGTTTTGGAGAAAGAGTAGGTTTTAATTAGTTTTATATTTCAGAAATAATTTGAATATTTGAAAATAATTTGAAATCTCTAGGACTATTCAATTTGAATATTTCTAGTTAGTGTACTATTTGTGTTGAAACTACTAAATTTGGTACACCAAAATTGTTAGGAGACAGAAAAGCTATTTCTCGTTAATCTTTATTTGGCCATGTTATTAATAATCTCATCATTTCCAGTGCTGCACATCTGAGATCTTGTGGCTGAGAATACTGTGGCAAACAACACCAGAGAGAGCTTGGTACCATAGCAATTACTTCCACTTTAAATGCTGCATATCTGCCTTTCAGTTAATATGTTATTATGTAAAGCATGAGAGTGTAAATGGTTTCTCTAAATGGACCCAGAGCCTTTAATAGGATGCAGAGAACCATTAGGATAACGCCCTCCATTCAACCTCACATTAAGGATGAACCATTTCCTGCAGTTAGTAGGATAAAAGTATATTGGCCATATATAACCCACAGAGCCTTGCCAAACACCATCAGGGCAACGTTGTAGACCTGGGAATATAGGAATACACTTGTTGATACATGTTTAAAGGAATATGTTTAAGTTTCACCAAAGGATAGGCTGGGTTTTGAGTGCACTGAGCTATATGAGATGTGTGGCTGTGCTTTATCCTGTGACAGTAGCTGGCAAGCCAGGGTTGGGTTTCAGCACAGATTCCTCTGTCAAGGCTTATATGAAAATGGTGAAGGTGAAAGTTTGAAGGAGAGGGAGAGTGACACATTTCTTTTCTATGCTGCTGCTTACTTGTCTGCAAATGTCAGAAAGCCACAATCCTCCCTATGATATTACCTTCTTACGATCTTATCCCGCCAGAGCAATGTCTGTGTGTGTCCATGAGCATTGCGTGTTTCTTCGGTAACAGAGGCTACAGACAGATAATGGCAAGCAGTCAAATCCCCTTGGCTTGCTTATTTGCTGCTTGTTAGCTGATAACTGACCATGCATGTGTTCCTAGCCCACTGAAGCTGCAAAGCAGAAATTGGTCATGTATACTGTCTTCAGCATAAATTCAAGCCTTTCAGTTTTGCTCTGAGCCATGCGAAAATGGTTTAATGGAGTCCAAAATGCATATCCAGAATATATTGTTCCATCATTTCTAGGTAGCTTTTGTTTTGTGCCCCTGAGCTTTCCACTGATGTCATAAGAAGACATAAGTCTTCTGCAGGCAAAAGACAAATAATTCATGTAAACAGAAAGTGGATGATGTTTCAGAGTAATAAGCTCAAGAACTCAGTTTTCTATTTGTGTTCTGACAAAGTAAAGCTGCTGTGGTTCATATTATAGGACAACGGTTCTCTTTTTTTCACTAGGTACTTAGTTAAATGACTCTCAAAACCTGGCATATTTATCTTTCTCTGCATTATCCCTTGCTTTTTTTTTTTTTTTTCTGTCCTCACTCTGCACAGCTCTGCTCAATGTTGTACAAATGATTCTCCATATTGCTGTTAAGCAATCCATTTTTATTTTTCACTTTTTCAGTTTTATCTAATTTTTACTCTTTTCATATAATTTGATAAGTACTTTATTTGGGCACTTTCTGCGGAATCTGAAGAAAAAGCAATGGTGAAGTGGTCAGTAAATCTGTGAGAGTCATTCCAATGTGTAATAGACTAGCCAAAAATGGCTATTTGAAAGAGCTGAAAGTATTAAATGATTTTGGAATGGTTTCAACAGAAGAAATCATAGGTAGATAGGTAATGGAAATGAGAAGATATTTAAACATTCTAAAACCAGCCTGATTTTGAGATTTACCTGAAATCTAGAAAACCTTAGTGAAACTCTAATTCTCTACAACTGTTTGTAATTCAAAACTCAACTAATTTCCCCAAAGACTTGCTTTAACTAGAAAATTAGGAGAGGGGCACTAGAAGAGAGAAATGGACTCCTATAATATATAGCTTAAGCAAAGCATGTTTAAATATATATAATGTATATGTAACACTTTTTAATACATACACATTATTATATATTTATATATATGTGTGTGTGTGTGTGTATATATATTTTTCTTGAGCGTGTTTTGCTTAAAACATCAGTCCATTTCTCCACCAGCTGTTTTGGTCACTGACCAGTTTGAGAAACAGTTTTATTGTGTTGTAGTTGAGCAGTCCACAGAATCATAGAATCACAGAATGGCTTGGGTTGGAAGGGACCTCAGAGATCATCTGGTTCCAACCCCCCTGCCCTGGACAGGGCTGCCAGCCACCAGCTCACTGGATCAAACTGCCCAGGAACCCATCCAGCCTGGCCTTGAACACAGCCAGGGATGGGGCAGCCACAGCTTCTCTGGGCAGCCTGTGCCAGCGCCTCACCACTCTCTCAGTGGAGAATTTCTTCCTGATGTCCAACCTAAACCTCCCCTCTTTCAGTTTTAGCCCATTCCCCCTTGTCCTACCATTATCCACCCGTGTAAAAAGTCGGTCCCCCTCCTGCCTGTAAGCTCCTTTCAAGTATTGGAAGGCCGCAATGAGGTCTCCCCAGATCAAGGCTTGATCGAGGCAACTTTCAGTATACCGTGTAGTGTGATTCTCGTCATTGCAGATGAAGGTATTACAGCAGAATCACAAATGTAGAAAGGCCTGGTTATGCAGAATCGTGATGCTCACCAGCTCACACAAGCTTGTTGTGCAGCTTTCTGGTGTATGGTGTGTGCCTGTATAAGAGTCTGATGAATCCTCTTTGTATGCATCTTCTGGAGGCATATTCTTTCCTCTTTTATTTTCCTTTGTTTCTATTTCTTGGCTTAGTTGTACTTAGTGGTGTGCTCCCAAGCAGAACTTCAGAATAAATTCTTGCAACCTCTGACATCCTGACCTTCCAGGTGGAGCTTTCTGTTCAATTCTTGTCTCCACCTTAGCTTCCACAGAAAAGAGGTGTTGTACATTTGTCTTAGTAGCAAAAAATTGAGACAACTCTGAGATTTTTTTCCTGTATTTTTCTTTGTATCTATCCAGTTAGTGAGATCCCTTTAGTCTAGAAAATAGTTTGTGTGAAAGTATAGCATGGTGTACCACTCTAGCAGTGCCAGAGCTTTTAGTTGCTACCTTATTTGTATTAGGTGACTCAGATGGGTACCTTGTCCATCTGAGCTCTTGGATTCCTTAGCAGTCTCGAAAATAAAGCAGTGAGTATCTTATTGAAT
>VXAV01006847.1:0-11915 GCA_013399715.1 Alectura lathami | reverse complement strand
TTTCTTTCTTTGTTTCTTTCTTTCTTTCTTTCTTTCTTTTTTTTTTTTTTCTTTTCTTTTTCTTCGTTCTTTCGTCTTTTTCCTTCCTTCCTTCCTTCCTTCCTTCCTTCCTTCCTTCCTTCCTTCCTTCCTTCCTTCCTAGCAGTAATACAGCTACATTTTAAGTAACAATTCAAGTAGAAATATGAACTCTATCACTCAGAAATTTGACTTGAAACCTTCTAACTCTGTTGGCACTGGCTGGCAAACAGCAATGATAATTTCTATGATGACCTCTCTGTGATGGGAGCTGGCCTCAGCTTCACACCACATGTTAAAAACTAACTCCTTGCTGCAGTATTTAGTTTTACAGTTTTAGTTTTACAGTTAGTTTTTTGCATTAGTTTTTTTACATTAGTTTTACAGTTTTTGCCTCTATGAACATTCTAGCAGTTTACTATGATCGGCTACTCTCAGTGTTTTGTCCAAACTTGTATTTCCAGTTAGTTTATGAGACTGCCGTGTGAGATGATGTCAAATCCCTACCAAATCCAGCTACTGCTTTCCATATACATCCTCCAGCTTGCCTGTCAGCCAGAATTTTCTATGCCTCAGAGCAGATGAACACGTCCGTAAGCAACACTTTTTTTTTTTCCCCTCAGATTTCCTTCACATAAATATTACATGCAAAATAAGGGATATTAAGCAGATATTCCAGTAGTGAATCATACTGTTCTCTGTTATGCCATTTAAAGAGTAAATCTTATTTTGATCTAAAACATTCAGTTTATCACATTGCTTTTCTTTCCCCTTCTAGTTCTTGCTTTGATCTTAGCATGAATTATTATGTCCCCTCTCCAGTCTTAGTACATCTTTTTTTTTTACATTTATATTACTTGTACAAAAACTGATTATATGTCTACTGTGAATAAAACTATTCTAAAACTCATCATTTAGAGGCCTACACCTTCAGAATTCAAGAATATATTCTCAGCAGGGGCTCCCAAATACTGCTTACCTGGTTCTGACTATATTTACATGTCCAACATGGAAATTCTTAGCACAGCTTGAATATTTTGAAAGTGGTTTAACCTGTACCATAAGAAATAAGTGAGCCAATATGCTCAGGAGACAAGTAAAATCATCAGAAGTTACAGTATTCAGACTCTTCTGTGCTCAAATATTCAGGATATTTAGTAAATAGAGAAAAATATTACATTTCCCATAGCAGTTTTTTTATATTAACTTTTCTTAATGAGTCTGTAATGATTGTATGAAATTGTTGTCCTGCAGGCGGTTTCAAAGGTAATTTCTTTAAATCATTTTAATGGTTCAGAACAGATGTTCTTGCTAATCATCTTGCCAGCTAGGTGCTGCTGTGATGTCGGTACACGACAGTACCTTTGACCATGGTCTACTCTCCTTTTCCAATTAATTATGTGGGAACTTTTTGCTTAAGTATGAACAGGATTAATCCCTCTGTTTTTGAAGTGGCTTGAGAGAAGGGTGAATACAGGAAAAAATCAAAAGAGGAGTTAATAAGTATCCATTCTATCATTAGTATCATTAGATAAGATTTTGCCTTAATTTTGCAAGAAAAGAGTTTCTAGCTTTTAAATGACATATTGTGCTAGTGCAAGGCAGAGACAATGCACCACACAGAATTAAACAGAATCATAGGTGTTGGAAGGGACCTCAGGAGACCATCTAGTCCAACCCTCCTGCTAAAGCAGGTTCCCTAGAGGAGGTTGCACAACAAAGTGTCCAGGCTGGTTTTGAATAACTCCAGAGAAGTAAACTCCACAACCTCTCTGGGCAGCTTGTTCCAGTGCTCTGTCACCCTCAAAGCAAAGAAGTTTCTCCTCATGTTCAGATGGAACTTCCTGTGTTCCTGTATTTGTGTTCGTTGCCACTTGTCCTATCGCAGGGCACCGCCAAAAAGAGCCTGGACCCATCCTCCTGACACCCACCCCTTAGATGTTTATAAATGTTGATAAGATCCCCTCTCAGTCTTCTCCAGGCTAAACAGTCCCAGGTCTTTCAGCCTTTCCTCATAAGGGAGATGCTTCAGGCCTCTCATCATCTTTGTAGCCTTCTGCTGGGCTCTCTCCGGTAGTTTTCTCTCTTTCTTGAACTGAAGAATCCACAACTGGACACAGTTTTCCAGATGTGGTGGGTCCTCTCCCTCAACCTGCTGGCCATGCAGTTTTTAATGCACACCAGGATCCCATTGGTCTTCTTGGCCACAAGGGCACACTGCTGGTTCATGGTCAGCCTGGTGTCCACCAGGACATCTAGGTCCTCCTCCTCAGAACTCCTTTCCAGCAGGTCAGCCCCTAACCTGTAGTAATGCATATGGTTATTTCTCCCCAGGTGCAGGACTCTACACTTGTCCTGGTTGAACTGCATTAAGTTCCTCTCTGCCCAACTCTACAGCCTGTCAAGGTCTCACTGAATGGCAGCACTGCCTTCTGTGGTGTCAGCCTCTCCTCTCAGTTTGAATCATCAGCAAACGTGCCAAGGGTGGACTCTACCCCTACATCCAGGTCACTGATGAAGTTGTTGAAAAAGACCAGACCCAGTACCAACCCGCATGCCTGGCTGTGTTCAAGGCCAGGCTGGATGGGTTCCTGGGCAGTTTGATCTCGTGAGCTAGTGGCTGGCAGCCCTGTCCACGGCAGGGGGTTGGAACTAGATGATCTCTGAGGTCCCTTCCAACCCAAGCCATTCTGTGATTCTATGATTCTATGAACACTGCTAGCTGCAGGTCTCCAGCTAACGGCTATGTCTTTAATGGTTTTAAACTGTAGAAGGAAAAAACGAACAAACAAACAAAGCAAAAAAACACTTGTAGAAATTTGGCATAATCAGAACATTTACGTATAAGGCAAGTGATTTTCCGTGGACTTTGTGCTATATGATCTCCCATATGTCAGCAGCTCAGTAAAAATATCTAAGGAGAGCCAAAACTCCTCGCAGACCCTTACTACTTGGCAGGGTGTATATAACAGGAGCTGGAGATATGGCAGAGAGAAAAGTAAGAAACTGAAAACCACACTTGATTTTCTGAGGGAGGGGAAACAAACAAACAAAAAATAATTTAAAAGACTTAATGTCATTATTACCTCTAAAACTTGTGAATAGCAATTTTAATTCTTTGGAATAAGTGCTAAATGTGTTTTCTTAAAAAGTCAAAGTTATAAGATCAGAGTTTTAGTGAGAAAACTAATTAATTATACCAATTAATACTGTAATTGCCAGCATGTCAGATGAAACAGAGCAGGGGGCTGATGTCCTCTCTTTAGTTACAGTTTTGCTCAGCCTAGGTCACTCTTTCCTGTGGTGTTATGGCTGCACATCAGCATCCTGCTTTGGGGAAAAACAGTTCTGGAAAAGATTGCTCTTCTTCTGTATTCTGCTACACCATCCTTTCCCCCGTACTTTTCAATTAACAGTCTTTTCAAAACAATAGATAAATGACAAGCACTATCTAATCTAATTTCTATAATTTTATTCAAAAGAAAGTGAGCACAAAGCTATGAACATGTCTTCATCACTTCCTAATACCATAATATAAAAGTTTTTTACTCATACCAGCCACAGATGTTCCAGAAGAGTCAAAACAGAAGATGATTTAAAATTGAAAAGTTTGACATTTTTGTGTGAATATGATGTCAACCTTAAAGATGCGGTCTGAAGATGGGCTACACTTGGTTACTGCTACTGTTGCCACTGCTGCTAAGTTGTTGTAGAATCCACCACATCAATTTAATTAAAGCAACATTCTTCAAAGCTGAGTGCATGCACTCCAGCAATCGTAATGGTGCCTAACAACCATTGACAATAAAATAAATATATTAATGTAATTGTAACTTCCTCAAATTTTGCTGACTTTTGTAATAAAATATGATGCAGTAGAGGAGAGTAAGATGAAAGAAAATCCTCGACTAACAAAAACAGGCATAATCCAGTGTTGGACAGGGGAAGTATTGATAAATGATGGAAGGAAAAAGGTTGAGTTCATTTGTAATTCAGTTCTTTGAAGATGTTTTAAATCTATTTTCCATATGTAACACACAGAGAATATTTGAAGGTTTGCATTCCCTCTTTAGAAGGAATAAGATTTCTTTCTTTACTATCCCACTTGCAATCACAATCCACTTGCAACTTCCTTCCCTACTTTCGCAGCAATTGGAAGGAAGCACTACTAGAGCTGCAGGTGCTGACCTTGACAACTACAACAAGATACACAAGAAAATAATTGTTAAGATTAGGAGCCCTGTTTGATCTCAGGCTTTGATGATTTAAAGATGACAGCTAATCTCATTCCTGTCGGATGAAGACTCTGGGGGTTTCCAACAGGACACAGACACCCAGATTTGTCATCCACATGAGCTTAAGCTGTATTATGCAGCTTTTTTGACCACCATCTGTTTGCTAAGTCCTTTAAAGACCTTACTAAAACTACTAAAACTACAAAGAAATAGGACGTCCACTTTAAATCATTGACATCAGAAAACAGAATGACAAGTATTAAACCTTGACATGTATCTGACTGTTGCTTTAGTTTTGTTTTCTGTCAAGAGACAAGAAAGAGCAGTCCTTGTAAAATTGTTGTTCTAGTTATTCTGTTTGGTAAAGGAGCTTACAAAGTGGAAAATATTTCCATGAACTTGATAAACTCTACATTTCTGCTTTGTTTCAGGGATTCTAGCCAAGAAGTTTTGCATCTACCACACAATGCCAGGCAGTACCCTTCTTCAATTAGTTTGAAAAAAGGATATCACAAGCTAATCTAGTGGCTGGCAGCCCTGTCCACTGCAGGGGGCTGGAACTAGATGATCTTTGAGGTCCTTTCCAGCCCAAGCCATTCTATGATTCTGTGGTTCTAAATGACTCCTCAAGGAATAGGAAAAAGAATATAAAAAGCACTAGCTCTGGACTTAGCGCTGTGTAGTTAGGAGACAGAGCTATTGTGGTGACCTTAAGATGAGCAAAGGTGTTTAATGAAGTGGGATTTAAGCGTAGGAGGGGATTAATTGTAAATTCAGCATTTGGCTTTAACTAAAGAAGTTGTATTTGAAGATTGTTTTTGTCAGAACTTCATACAAAAGAATTCTTATCGTAATTTTTTATTAATAGTAGATGAATTAATTTGATTTAAACACTCAGCCTGGAAATGTCACTGAAAAAAATAGATTAATCCAACACCATCATGCAGTTCTATCAATTTGGTCAGGAAGCAGGATGCAAGAAATCATTAATGCTGAGGATTATAAAATCTGTTGATTTCTCTGAAAGAGAAATAAGACAAATGTAAAGAAGCAAGGAAGAAGATGGAAGAAAGAAAATGTGAGGAGGCAGAAACAGAAGCAAGAAAACATTAAAATGAAAGTATCAAAACTGGAGAAAATAAAAGTGAACATCAGTAGAATCAATCAATAAAGGACAATATGAGATTAAGGACCAGGAAGAAAGAGAAAAGACCAAAGGAAGTTCTAGATGCCAGAAAAATATATCATTTGATAGAAAGCAGAAGACATCAAATTAATATGAGCAGACAGATGAGATGGAAAAGTCACATACCTAACTAAATATTTGCAAGATAATGCCAGTAGAGGTGCTGTGGTGTAACCACCAGACAGCTGAGGCACTGGTGCTCCGCACAGCCTGGTTTGATAGGAAAAGTCACTGGGGTGCACCTTGCTGAAAGGAAGAGTTGGCTGGCATGGGGAGGGAGAGAGGAAATCCCTGAGCTGCCTGTACAGGGCTTGCAGGCACCCAGATGGCACAATTGCTTAAAAAATCCTAAAAATCCTGGTTTTTTTTTTGTTGTTGTTGTTTGTTTGTTTGTTTGTTTGTTTCATTTCAGTGGGAGGGCTGTGGTTAGGACTGAATCTTGAGACTGTATCACCTCCAGGCTTGATTATCTCAACGCTTCCTATGAGACACCACATCAGACACTCACGACCCTACTTCCTGCTGCTGCAGAAGAGAACAGCTCCCCACATCTGAGGTGCATTTCCAGACTGGCAAAAACGGTCTTCATGACAATTACTGGTCAGGCTCTCTCTGTAAGGGTTGTAAGATCTCTGTAAGGGTTGCCTCCCCTTACAGTCTAGAAGATACTCAGGGAGATGGAGCAGGCGGCAGCTTTACACAGCAACTCAGTAATGCAAGGCTTTCTGAGAATGAAACAGACTCTTTTTCATAGTATATGCCTTTTCCCAGGTCTTTTCATGCTATCTGTACAGCCTGCATACACTCTGTACTGTAGGCCAGAGGAAGAAATGGGTCTCGCTTTGAGCGAAGTTTACTGCAACCTGCCTGAGGTTGTTGATTGACTTTGCACCTCACTGCTTACTTCTAGTGGTTGGGCTGATGAAGGTAAAGCGCAGTGCAGAGGTTTCTGTTGTTCTAAGGTGGAAAAGACTTGCTAAAATCAACATATTAGGCTTACCATGCTGGTATAGTGACCTGTAATGTCCAAAACAGGGACAGAGCAGTGCTAAACCCCTGCAGCTACATACAGATGAGAATATAAGTCACACATAATGTGACAAATTAGATAACAGTCATGTCTCTTTTCAGCAGAGAATTAAACTGACTCATGGTATTCACTTATTTCCTTGGGAGCGCTCCTAGAATTCAATCTCAATCCTAGAACTCAATTACTTGTGCATTTTGTATAGTCTGTGTTGAGGGCCTTATTTGTATTCCAATATTATATTAAAGCTATTCTACACTACTTAACGTCTACTTTCTGCTTAGCATGATACTACTTTAATCATTCTGGGAAAGGCAGCTTACGTAATTATAAATGATCGAAAGGTAAGCAAAACATTGGTTCAGAAAAGATTTTTTTAGGTAAATTTTGTCCCCCAAGACCTTTTCTATTTCTACCTTACAGTTTCCTTCATGAATCACAAGGTAAGCTAGTTAGAAAATGCAACATATTTTCCAAAAATGGAGCTGAAAGTAGGTACAAAATTAATAAAAAGTCAACCGAAAACAACAAGATCTTTAAAATCACAACCACACTTGACTTAACAGTTTGAGTGTTATTTTAGTCACCCTAAAGCTTCTTATTTCCATGCTGCAAAATAGACATGTTGACAGTTGCACAGGAATGAACTTTAAAAATACATAGAGGCAGTGGAGGTCAACCAAATTCTGAATAAATGTTAAAGAGCCAGAGGCTCCTGAGGAAGTGTAAGAAATTCAGGCGTTGCTGCAGTAGCTGAGACCAAAAACAGGAATTAACAAGATTCAGGATGTGGTGCCTTGAACTCAGATCAACGGGATTCCAAGCTCTGGCTTGTCTCAGGAGAGCAAGAAAAGAGGTCAGCACTGCCCAGCTTTGCCAGCGCTGCACCAAGGGAAGTCTCTGCAAAATCTTAGCTAGAAAGAACAGATCTACAGTGTCTTCAGATACTGATGGCCAGTGCCTGTTTTCTGAAGAAGGGAGAAAGGGCTCTGCTTTTACCCTTGTTTTCTCATCTGTTTTCACAATTATTTTTACCTTTATATATTTTTTTAAGTGAATGTGTATGTGTAGACAAATATATATGAAACTGGAATGCTGCTTTTGCTTTTAAAGCTTTCTGAGTAGTGAGAACCAAACTGAGAGTTTCCACCTTCACTTCTGCAGACATTGTCTTCTACAGAGATTTTCAGAAATGGCATTCAGGACTGTGCCAAATATTTATCTGTTGCCAAAACTCTTGGTTTTCATTGTGAGTTCAACAACAAACAGGCTTAAGGCATTAGCCAGGATAACACTTTTTTTTCATCAGTTCAGAGGAATTTGTCTGGAAGCTGAGTTAGGCTACCAGTTTTTTGTTTGTTTGTTTGTTTGTTTGTTTGTTTGTTTGTTTGTTTGTTTGTTTTGTTTGTTTGTTTGTTTAACCCAGTCCATTACACTCTTCAACAACAGAGACAACTCTGCCTTTAGAAGCGCTCTGTGGGGAAAAAAAAACTGCTCGGACGGCTTGCCCAGACTCTTCCCTCAGCTTGTGNATGGGATGCCTGGAGGGACTGAACTCAGAGCAACACCAGTGGCAGGCAGTTTATACCCAGCAGACAAAAGCCTTTGGTCAGATTAGACGAAGTCTTACAGAGAGCACTGAATGGCAACATTAAGGCATGTCTACTGTGCAGTTGAGAGGTGTGACCATTATATGTGTAAAAAAGTGCATCTTACGAAGTGAGAAGTGAGAATGTGTTCTCACTGCTGCTGAAGGCATGCCCGTAGCATGACAAGAGCACTGTCTCACTCGCTTGTTCAGGTAACAGCAGTATAAATATCATGGCACAACTTTTAGGATGGGTTATGCAAGTGTTGGGGAACTTCTATCTGTGTACTGCTTACTAGCTTCCAGAAGAGTTTTCACATCTGAATTGCATAGTAAATATATCTTGATGTTGCCACTTAATCTTGGTAATATGTCCTTTCTGCAGTTCTGACTATCCATGACAAAACTTATTTCTGATAAAGTGTTAAAACTATGCTTTCCACTTTTCATTTAGCAGATGTTTACCTTACATCCAGAATTCTGATGAATTCACCTGAGAAGGCAATATTGCAATGATATGTAGCAAAAATGTGGTCTTAAGGACAGGTTTTTGCATTGCAAATGTAAATGTATGTATAATCAGGAATTTCTTTTGTTGGCCCGTTTTCTCTGGGATATAGACTACTCTAATTTAGGTTATATCATAGGCATTTACCATAGGGAAAATACTGTTATTAAACAGAAGATTGTTTTATTTTACTGTGTGTTTCCAATGGTGCCAATGAGATCCTTCATTCTATGTGTCTGTGTTCTACTCAATTTCCATTAAGTCATTGCAACCCACCTTATGGTCCTACAGCATTCGGAAAAATTGCCAAAGTTTTCATTTCAATTTCAAGATGCCACATTTCTCAGCTAGAGCCTTCTTAAGAGGAAACAGACTTTTTATTTCTCTAAATATTGTTAGCTGTCTATGATTTAGCTTCAAATGTCTTGAAATTACCAATGAGAGCAGATATATACTCCTTCACGTGTTGTTAGAAAGAGCACTGAGGATGAAAGGTGGCTAGAACATTGGAAACCCTTTTCTTCTGAGTCATTTTTTGTTATCTAATGACACTGTTCCTCACTCTTCAATCCCAATGCTCAAACACTGACAATACTCCTCAGCTGGCTGACCTGCAGGGAACTGTTGTTCTGTGAGCATTTGACAGAACACTAGCAGTTTGACGCAAAAACAAACTTAGGAAATTTCTTACTTTAAGCATTCCCTAAACTGTTTTTACATCATAGTGGTGTGAAGGGACTGCTCTGAGCCCTGTAAGCATGCTTACCTTCAGATGAAACATATTCCACGTGGAAGTTTTATATTGTGCCTCTCAGAAAGAAACTCCTGCAACCACTATCAGAAGGACAGGCCTCAGTCATGCGTAAAAATGATACCATGAGACATTGTTTTGCTGATCATCCACTCAATAGCACATGAGGACATGAATGCTTTAATGGGTAAAAAGGCTCACTATTGTGATGTAAAATTAAACAGTTTCATTTCAGTGGTTTTTGTAAATAAAGCAAAATAATTTGAGTGGAAAAATCCAAGATTGCTTTTGGATTACATAAGATGTTGGGGAAAGTTACACATATGTCAGTAATTTTAAGAGTGAAACCACAGACAGCAAACTAGGTATTAGGAGAGACAGAAGGAGGCTGGGCAATCATATCATTTTCAAATCAAAATGAAGAATGCAGTTGGTACTATAAAGTTAATAAATTTGTTTCTACTTCAACATGTAAACATATCTGAGCCCTGTAGAGTTTCTTCATCCATTACTGTCCTCCACAGATTCTCCTTCTTAAGGGTACCTCTGTGGGAAGATAGTTTGCACTTCTTATATTTTCCATTGTTACGACGCATCTTTCCCTAAAATCTTCACATCCAGCAGTGTGTACATGAACTATGAGAGGCTATAAGATAGTTTGGTGTGCCGATTTCACATGAATTTCTAAAACCTGTGAAAAGTTAAACATTCAGCAGTTTCAATCCTCGTTCTAACAGAATTGTGACTGCCCCCTGAGCAGGGAACATACCAAGTTTGTTAAAATTTCTGGTTTTGTCCAACGCTTGAGGAATATTGCCTTAGTGTTCATTTCTTGCTTATTCATGGAAGGCTAAGAAAGTGAAAGTAGAAATCCGTGTGAGGGATTCCAACTGAGAAAATATCTGTCACTGACTTGTGAAGACGTTTAACCAAAATACCTCTGTTAAAATACGAGAATATCATTTATAACTCTTCCTACTGAGGAAAAATATGAAAGATCAGTTTATTTATGCAATATATTAAACTAGTAATAAACAGAAAGACTTGCCATCCAACTAGGGGCTAGAACAACACTTCTTCAAGTATTTCAGTGGGCCCCAAGAGATATATTCTCATATATCTAATGTTCTGATGACACATTAATGGGTTTGTTGTAAAAATCTAAAGAGAGTTAACAGATAAAAGAGGTAGCTTTAAAGATATATAGACACACCAAAGCTGCAAACATAAGCTTTGTTTGGAATATGAAGACAGTTTTTCATACTTATTACAAGGTTGTAAGTATTTCCTGATGTCTCTACAAGTGAAATAAATCTGATAAATTTGTAAACAGATAAAACTTTAGACCATTGTGCTGTTCCATTAACACGAGGGGAAAGGTCACCAGCAAGCATCAGGTAGTGCAAGGGAGATCACAAAAATGGTAGTGCAATATGAGCATTTATAGAGAACTGTCAATATAGTTAAGACAACCTCAGAATGTAATGGGCTATAACATGGGCCTGTGGATGCGCTATATCTGTACCAATGCTTTGGGGGCAAAATTCCTCTGAGTGTTTTTATGGGTAAATGTAAACTTTTACCCTCTGCAGGTCTACACTGTACAGTATTACAGGAATAAATTTTAGCAGTACGTCCTTAGCATTATTCCATTTCATGTAAAATAACATTAGAAATCATTTCTCTTTCAGACAATGAGGGAATATCAGAAAGGCCCTATAAAATGGAAAAAACATCAGAAATTGAGCCAGGTATTATCACAGAACAGTTCTCCTAAAATGTGGTTTTCCAACAAGTGTGTTATCTGTACCTGATAAACAGGGAATCAGTCTTATTTAGAACAGACTGGACAATCTCAAAATAAAATGAAAATAAAACTCATGTGCAAGAACTCCACAAGGGTGTATGGTTGTGAAGTCAGAGCACAAATCAGAATTCAACAAAATGAAAGTGATTTCTTTCCACGTTACGTTTGAAAGGTACTATTTCCTTCTAATTTTTGTCTTGAAATGCCTTAAATTCTTTTCCCAGGTCCTGCACATATTGCAAGCACTCTTTTCATGGAATTTCCTCCTTACTAACAGTGAGAATTTCTTCTTTTGGTTCGGAATAATCTGCCTGTTCAAAATTCTTTCTACAAATGTTTATTCTGGAAATCAAAACAAATATTTTGCAGTCATTTTCTCAACAATTCTTTGCAGAAGTTATCATGGAAAATAATGTGGAAATTCCATAGGATTTCCTGGAAGCAAGTTCAGATTTTGTATGGCTGTGTGGTGAAGAGCAGAGAGTAAAACTGGAAGAAATATGTTTTGTTGGGGCATAAATATAACAGATTTACTTTGTCAACATGTTGACTAAGTGTAAAATATCAGGATTTTTTTACCTAGGGAACTAAATCTGGACATGTTTTCCAAGGGAAAAGTCTATATTAATCCATTCAACCCTGCTGACATAAATTTCACTCTATCATTTTGGTACTCTTCCACACTAAAATCTAAGAGGGAATTAAAACTAAATAAACCAACAGGTACATTAATTCAAGATCAGTCCAGCTATGGTGTAGTGGCTTTCCCCTCCCCCTCTGCCGGTGGCTGCTGGC
>VXAV01006846.1:24314-40481 GCA_013399715.1 Alectura lathami | reverse complement strand
AAATTGGAAAAAAAAAAAAAAAGTGGAGGAGGAGCCTGACAGTTTTACATTCAGAGTTACTTAGAATGACCTAACTTTTACTATGCAGCGTTGTTCGTGAACAGCTGTAGCAGAGACCTGCTTGCACCTCGCTGTCTGTGAGGTGCATAGCGACCTGCATAGGTCGGCTGCCTGCGAGTCCTCGACCGGGCGGAGCTTTCTGAAGGCATCTTTCTCCCCCAGCCCTTTCCCAACGCACGGAACGTGCGCTTAGCGTTGTTTTTCAGCAGGTACCTACCATAGACGTCTGGAGCTACGTCACCGTCCTTTTTTTGCAGGTATATCTTGTACCCTGTGATGCAGCCCATTTGCTGGTGGGAGGGGATTTCTTCCCACGAAACCAAGATGCCGTTTGCCTGTGGCTCTGTATACATCTGGGGCCCAGCTGATGGTGCTACAAAACATCAGGCAGACCTTGAAAGCTGAACAACTTAATCTGGCTTAAAAATACCTGGAAGGGTGTTACTGCAACTTACCTTTTTCTCTTGAGTACCCCCTGACTGATGTCACTTGTCCAGCTCTGTCCCGATACAGTGCGAACACGCTGATGCGATAGCACACGTGATCTCTTACGTGCTCTAAAGAAAGAAATTGAAAGCAGGCAATTATTTGCTTGAAGGATTTACAGTTATGGCTGAAATATTTACGTTACCTGCTCAGATCTATCCCCAAGACTTTTTGTGGGGGTTATGGAGGAGGGACAGTAACTAATGCTTGCCTTTTCAAAGCAGAGCACCGAGAGTGGCATGAACACTGTTTTCTCCAGCTCGCAGAGATTTAAAGACCTGTGCCCAGGAGGCACAGCACCGAGACAGAATGTAGGAAAGTCTGACTAGAATAACACTCACCGGCACCAACTGCAACGTCACAGCTATCTGCTATAAATGTTGCTGCCGCTGCAGTACTGCGCTGGTCAGTAACCGACAGCTGCTCGGGTGGAAACGCTGTTCTCAACCCGTGACCTGCTGGCACCGGCTGAGCTTTGTCCAGCTGCCTTATTGCACCTCAGAGGGACTGATTCCTTTGAGAGGCATTCTACTTCTCAGATGTAAATCTTGTTTGAGAGGCACTCCTGAAGTGAGCTTAAAGCAGCCACTGAGTTTTTTCCTCCCATACAAAAAGCTTTAAAGATCATAATTTCTTATGCTGAATTAGTGAAAATTAGAATCTGACTTGTTCCTTAAAGGGCTTTCAGAACAACGTCGTACCTCAACAAAATCCTGCTTCTGCATGGAGGTTACCTGATATCACGGCGGACAGGTTGGATGCCACGAGCTTCACCCAGGCTAGGTGAGGCTCCAGACCTTCCTGCCTGTGCGTGTCTGTCCACTCCACGACGTACCCGCTGAGGAACGCGGCGGGTCTGGCGGGAGGGCTCCAGCTCACCAAGATGCTGCCGTTTCCCATCGCTGTAGCAGAGACTTTCTGAGGAGGGGGTAAATCTTTCATGGGAGAAAGAAAAAACACACAAAAACCACACCATGAGCACTGCCTCGCCTTAACCTCAAGACGACTTGGTAAGTTTGAGACATGATTTTTACTCTGTTTTACTGCCTATTTTTTTTTTTTTTTTCAAAGTTAATTTCCTGCTGTGTCAGGTGCCTGGATGGCTTACAGTGTGGCCTACACCTGTGTCAGCAGAATGTGTTGAATTTCCAGCAGTTCAGGGCAGCTCGACTTGTCAGGACACTGCAGCCCTGCCCTTGAACACGTGACAAGCGGATCTAAGCCCCAGCCACTGCACATCCCCGGAGATTCACTGAGACAACATCAAGGAGCACGAAGTGGCAGGATCTGAACGCTCCCACGGCGTGCAGCCCGAAGCCGTACAAAGCAGAGAGCTGACGTTGCTCCCAGTGGAAGGCCTCACCTTGGGTGCCCAGGTCAGTCGTGATGCATGCGGGAGGGGAGCTTCCCCTCGAGTTGTCGGCAGTGACCGTTATCCTGTAGGCCGTCTTTGGAGTGGCTCTGGTGTAGCTGGTTTGTGTGGTAACACCTGCCTCCGTTCCTTTGGACTCCCCGTGGTTTAGTGCTTCAAAGGTCACTGTGTAATGCAGGATTTTTCCTCTGGCCTCGGACTTGCTCAAAGCCTGCAAAGAACACGTATTTATTGCTACGTTAGTCCTCTGACAAGAGAAGAGACTGCTAGAGAGGGGAAAAAACCAACATTGAGTGCACTGCAGAAAACCAAGCTGATGGGCTGCCTGAAAAAGTTTCGAAGGTGCTCGGGGAGGAAGGCACTCCTTCGGCTTCCTGAAACCTGTGTGTGAGGCAGCTGCTCGCGGGTTGGCTGCCTCTCTGCACGATGAGCACGCAATGGCCTGTGCATCATGCAGCTGCAGCATCAATGTTCCACAAGGTGAATTTAAGTGCAGGAAGAAAAGAAAAATTAAAAAAAAAAAAAAAAAAAAAAAGCAGTTTTCCAGGCACTAACGAAGTGACTGGCTCATTCAGGTGTTTGGTAACCAGGAACCAAATATGCCATCTACTCAGAAACTTACCTTCTGTCCTAAAAGAGATTTTTGCTATGCCTGCAAACCCTCCTGAACAAGGCCTTAGGGAGCACACGCACGCGCTCACTTTTGGCTGCAGCTGGTCTGTCCATGGGCAGATTCCCAGCTCAGCAATAGCCATGGGGCTTCTCCCGCACACCACAATGAGCTGAGGCAAACGTGATTTCAGAACCTTCTGCCAGGGTGGCTGGGACACTTGTCATTTCCTAGCAGCAGTGAATCAACATGTTTTCCTTCCTCTCCAAGAAAGATCAAGTCCAAAGAAACATTTCAGTGTCTCCTGGGAGCCAGTGACGATAAACGATCAGAAAGTTCTCTTGACTTGCTGCAGACTCCCTCACTCTCCTGCCCCACGGCCTGCTGCTACCAGCCCCTCAGAGAACAGCCTGTTTTCCTGGAACATCCTCTGCCTTGTGGCAGATGGTGGCTTCAAACCATCTCCCTAATTCAAAGGCTCAAGCTCCCCAGTTTCAGTGAGGAACTTCCACCTGAAGGTAATTTTTCTCCCTTTTTGTTCTAGTAGTAAAGAAGTTACTTGCTAAGGGTGACAGTGTTGCTTCCTGGACAACAGCAAACACCAGCTGATGTTCTTTGTAACAAATCATTGGTTTTTACCTTCTTCTCTTTCAAAAGCTGGAGCAACCATGGCATTGCTGTGGGGGTTTCTTGCTGAGTCTGCTTTTTCCTATAATAACTTAGTTATTTTTTTTTAAACTAGAAACCTGTTGGCCTTAAGCATAGCTGAGGCATTTTACAGGTGACAGTGTCCCCAGCAGTACCAACGCGAGAATACTACTCATAAATGGACTGGCACTTTTATCACCAAAAATACCATCTGTATTTTTCCAAAGGACCTGGCTTTATTAATCTGTGTGCTGCCTGCAGAGTTCCCCTCTTCCCCGTGATCTTGCACATTTGTGTAGCAGCTGTAACGTGTACCTGCCTATTCTGACTTCTCCCTTTGTTTTTGCTGTTTCCCAGCTCTACGAGCTCTCCTTCCCATTCCCAAGCCTTATTCCAGCTCCTTCGTTGCTCTTCTCTTGGGAACCCACAGCATCTTTCCAAATGCCACCTTTCCCCATTCTTCTCTTTCCGCTGACTGTGACACAACAGCGTGCTACCCAGCAGTTTCATGCTTGCACAAAGACGTTTCCCATTTCCTACATCCAATGCTCAGTTGCTAGATGGAGTTCTCTGGCACCAGCTGCCCCTCGCAGAAAGAAGGACTCTTGGGACCTCCCCCTACTAATTGCGTTAGCTGCGGCACCTACGTGAGGTTTGGCATCTTTGTATTTTGTTTGTTTTGAAGCAAAATTGTAACTGAAGCGAGTGCATTCCCAAGGGCAGGGACAGGAGCGTGCCTTTTACCTGAGATTCTTTCTTAGGGTCACATATCTTTCTTCCTATTTGTTAATTATCTTTCCCGTGTAATTCCAGTTCAGTGAAGCTCTTTAGCTGGGGAACTGCTGACCTTCCTAACAGTGATACGCCTAGGACAGTGAAACACACAGGTTCCTGTTTGTTCCAGACTCAAGACACACTTTTCACAAGAGGAAAAAGCGTGAACAGCACGGCTGGATGTGTACAAATGAGCAGGTTTTGATCTTGGTAAAATCCGGGATTTTCATAACAGCCTCAGTGAGATAAAGAGCTGTTTGAATTCAAGCACGTACAATGCACAGCTCTTTGAAGAGTCAATCTATACTACCATGTAACACCTCGAGCTGGTTTTTCCACTCTGGATGTCTGAAAGCACTCTCTATACTATCAGTTCCATATAGTTAGTTCTACACAGTTCCTACATAGTTAATTTTGTTTGGCTGTTTTTTTTTGTCATAACAAAATAAAAAAAGAAAAAAAGGAAGAGGGAAAAACTCTTCTTAAAATAGCAAAATGCTTGCAGTCTTACAAACCCTTTGCAGTTTCTCAGGACAAATACAGTGCTGGAACCTGCTCTGAAAACCTTTTGAAACGCTGCTGAAACTGAACTGGCATCGGTTTCTTTGGCATTAATGGGAAAGTACGGACACATAGTGGTAGCACGTTGTACTGTCTCTTTTTGGATCTGTCTTGAAAACTACAGAAACAACATATCGCCCCCGTTTTATGAATGATACTACAGGAAGTCTGGTGAGGTAAAGAAAGTGTTGCCAGCTCCCCACTGCAAGTTAAATACCTTAAAGCCACAAAGTCAAACAAGAATTTCTGCTTTCACTTACGCTGTGGTCCTAGCTGTTGTGGAAAGATGTACTATTAATTGGAAGGCTAACTAGAGACTGAAAACTGAAAGTCAGAGAAAAATTATGCTTAAAATAAGTCCTACTGGCTTCGCAAAAAAAAACACTGCAACAATCAGCTCATGATCTGAAGATTTCTCTGAAGAGCTGACTTCTGAGTGCTGTACTGGTGATACTGGATAAACTGGGACGCCTGGCACCTCAGGTGACACCTTTCTGTATCAAGTTCCACAGACAGGATGAAACAGGGAGCCTGTGAAGCCAGGTGACACGTTTTTATTCATGGCTGGCTGCCTCACTTCTCCCTGCCACGCTTCCCCCTGTTACTGTCTTAATGCTGCCCCCGAGGTCAGAGCCTGGGGCGCAGTGTGGGAGAGGTGCCGCCTGCAGCTCCTTGCTGCCTAAGGACGAGCTTACTGTCGCTGGGAACGTTGTTAGAAAAGAGCCTTTCCCCCTGCATTGTGTGGTAACGTGGGATTTTTAGATACAGGTTGTTCAGTTGAGTTTTAATCTGAATCCTTTGTGAAGCCACTTTCCATTTGAGGCATCTCCATTTCCTCACAGAGCCTCAGTCACCAGCGCACTGAAGGCTCTGCCGAGCAGACCCAAACCCTAAATAATTTCCTGCCCCTTCGGTACAAAAATGCTTGCTCTCAGCTTGTCCAGTTTCAGATTTGCAGCTTTATTATTAGCCCACTGTTTTGCACGTGGCTTGCCCATCGCCTGTTTCACACCTGTGTGGACACAGCCTCTTTCTGCTGTGGTAGGACACTGAGTCAGCTGGCCATTGAGAAAGCGCTAAGGTGGGCAGAGCAGTTTACAGCGGCCAGGCTATGTCCAGCTTTTAGAAGCTCAGCAGAGTTTGGTTACCTTGAGGGTCTGTTAGAATAAAGCACCTCCTCCACCTCCCCCATTCCTCATCACCCTGTTTTCATATGAGAGCACAAACTCCTCTGAAGGGAGTTTGGGCACACGCATACAGCGGGCGCCCACTGAGCATGCGGGGCACGGCATCCCCCTTTCCTCCAAGAAAGCTGCCATTGCAGAGAACAGCCAGGTAGGGAATGGAGGGAGGGAGGTACTAATCGGAAAATAAACCAGAGAGCCAGTAAGGTTAGCTGTAGCATTACTTACACAACCAGGGACGCAGTGTGGAAAGGGGGAAGGGAACGTGCATGTCTGAGAGAAAGGTAGCCACTGAGCTGTGATGTTTCTACTTCTAACAGCTGTAATCTGCTATTCTCCGATGCAATATGGTGGGAAGTTTTTGGAACTTTTAAAGGGACATTCTGAATGGAAAAGGTCTGGTGAATCTGCTGGGGTGAGGAAGTCTTGGGTAGCAGAGTGATTCTGTGTCACTGCACAAAGCACTGCTGTGCTCTGGGCCCTGTTTGGTTCAAGCCCTTTCCTGCAAACATGTAAAATAGAGCTCCCCCTCCAAAGCTGCTGATTATTCCTGCATATGCTTAGGTTTTACCTCAACAACTTACCTTCCAAAAAAGAGAAATGTTCTGCATTTGAGAGTCCATATCCTGCTTTTTGTACCAGACATCTAAGAGCCCGGTAGGCACTGGTTGAGAAAGAAAAGAGGGGAGCAGTATTAATGACTGCATTTGAAATAAACAAGCCATTGAACAGGCTACAGAGGTAAAAATCCTGAAATAATAACATTTAAGATCTAAAATCTCTCTGAAGTGATGTTTCATGCTGTAGTCTTTAAAGTCTTATTTTGTGTTTTAAGCCTGTATTTGCTGGGGTTCAGCTGCAGCCATGGCTGCCCACCAGACTGCAGTCACAGAGAGAACATCTGAACAGGAGAGGGGTATGGGCTGCCAGTGACCTTACTTTGCACTCAGTAATCACAGACTTCCAAGAAAGCCTATGAATCAAACTGACAGTATGAGTTCCCATTTTTGCTAATTAAGGTCCTTGGGGTTGGCCATGTCAATTCTAAAGAACCAACAGCTTACGGTGACAGGAATTTTGTGTATCTGCTTCTTGTGACCTGGATCTAGGCAGTAAATCTCTTCAACAGCTGGTTGGGGTGGCCTTGTTACAGTGGCCTAAAAGCCCTGTTCCTTCTGAGATTCTCCTCCTAGAATCAACATCTAGGGCTCCGAGTATGAGGCAGAATCAAAGCCTCCTGCCAGCCCAGGAGGATGCTTCCTGAAAACCCTTGACGTTTAGGCTGTTTGGTGCTCACTGAACTCCACTGTTTTGAATAAGCCTTCCAAAATAACACTAAAGCAAACTTCTCACTGCATAAGCTAATGAGCAATGTGCTCAGAGTTCAGGATCAGATAAAGACATATAAGGAAAGCCAGTGTGACAAAGCTTGGTTCCTCGAGGTCCCTGAACACAATAAACTCACCAAATTCAAATAATAATTGTTTCTAATACCCTAACCAGCAGGCACCCCACCTAGAATGTGACTAAGACTGTCTGCTATTTGCTAAACTCAAAGACAGAAAAACCCCTCAATACCAGCAACGTTAAGATCTATTTGTTCTGTTTCCACTGCAAACAGTGACTGGAATAGAAAAACACAACAAAATAATAAAAAAAAAGAACCATGAGAAAAACAGGAGTTACAGAAGAAATAAAACCAGAATGCGCTGACTGTGAATGAGGGAAGAAAGGGCAAGCTCAAAGTAGGAAGAAAAAAAAAAATCAGATTGCATCTGTTGGACTCCAGCCCAGATCTTAAGGCTCACTTCACATGTAAACCACATAAATTAGCTGGAGGAGAAACGCTCACTTTAGAGCAGCGCTTGCACAAAGCAAGTTTTGTGGCAGGTCAGGTCTGGATAAACATGAACAAAAATTAGCATATTAAAAAGGCACAGTCCTGAATTCACTGAAGGCCAAACTCGTGTGAAACCTTGAAGAAGAGCACCCACTATGTACCCAGAGCTTGTAGTCTGAAGCCTCACCTTGCTATCAGGCTGGTGTCAGAAAATATTCTCTGATTAGCTGAAAAGATTCTTGCTTTACAGCGCTGGCTTGGAAAGAGGGGTGATGACCACAAACACCATAGCAACACGGACTGCATCGAGAAGGTTGAGAAAAGCGTTGAGAGGAAGGTGGGGGAGGCAAGGAGAAGGTGACACCTTTTGCATCAATCAATGTTTCTTACAGAAACTGATGCTGTCAGTAGTGGTAAATAGCGTGAGTAATAACTGCGGGAGACTGCAGGCCCTATAGCAATTCACAAAGAAAGAGCAACGAAAGCCAAGTACAAGATGAAAGGAGGGGATGCCAAAGGAGCCAACGCGTCTTTGTTGAAACACAGACTTCTGAGAAGCTTTCTTCTTTCATAAGAACTGAAAGTTCTGCGGCATTTGACCTCATGCAGCTCAGCGTGAGGCTGAGCAAGCAGATACATGAGCAAACCAAAGGCCGCTGGGAGTAGAACTGGGATAATTCTAATTCTACCTCGCGTCCATGCTGCGTCCCCTGGAATCTGCTGTGCCGTCCCACAAAGCAGAGGCAGGTTGCTCACCTGCCAGTTCATGGCGGGATCGCTCTCCAAAATGTCTGGCCAGGTTCTGCTCTGTTAAAACTCGGCAGATCTCCAGCGACTCCACTGCTTAGTGGAGGGAGCTCTCTGGGAGTTCTCCAAATGAAATATTTCCTTTACTTGGAAAAAGATGAACTGGCAAATTTAAACTGTTTTGTTAAAACCTGTCACCTTCAGCTGAGGTGAGAGAACAGGCGGCTTCCTGGGCAACTCGCTCAGCTCCTTGGCAAATGGTCCAGGGAGCTCAGGAAGCCAGAAGGAGCTTCCCTAGTGACCGAGTGTCACGTGCCAGTCACGCTGACTGTTGGATGGGGTTCTTGCAGTAATTCGGTGAAACGCTCACAGATGAACCAGCACAAACCATCTTCCCTTTCCCTGCTCAGCTGCACAAGCTTTCTCTGGCTTTCGAGATGTGCAGGAATGCAGCAGGCTGCTAAGGCTCTAGGCAACACAGAGAAAGTTCCTCCAGCTTTCAATGATGATGTCGAAAGCATATATCCTTCAGAATTTCTCAATGAACTCTTGAAATTCCTGTCTTGTAAGGAATTTGAACAGTTTGGATTTTTGGTCAGGAAAACACCTGGTCTGTTAGAGAATTTTACTTCCCTGTTGGGTTAGTTTCTGGATTTACAGAGATCCTAACCAGGAGGGAAAACCAACCAGCATTCTGAATTCATAGACACGGGCTCAGCGTAACAAATCACACATAGTATTACCTGCTTCTGGAGTCTGGGTTTGGAATGCACTCCAGTTACTCCACAGCCCTCTCTCAGGATGAATTTTACAGCTAACCTGAAATTCGTAGTCTGTGTGAGGCTCCAGGCCATAAAGACTGCATTTTTCACTGTTTAAACTTTCAACCTTTAATGAAGGGAAAGGAAAAATAACATTAAACTCACAAGGAAATAGCTGATAATGAATTTTCTGTTCATGTATTTTACTCAACTTCAAGCAACGCTTTCATTTCAACACTTGAAATAGAAACTAGGAATTCCCACCAGCATTAGAGACGACAAAAGCATGTGGAAAATGCATACCTGTACCCCTGAGCTACAAGGAGCAGATACAGCCACATGTTAATACAGTGGTGTGCAGCTATAAGCTCTGATTCTTTGTGCATCATACTTGACATAATGGGAACTGTCTGTGCATGCAGGTTTTTTTTTTTTTTTTTTTTTACAGGATCAGAGTTCTGCCTTCACTCAGTTTTAGACCAGTGACAGAGGTTTTGATCAGCAGGCAGCAGTTTTTCTTAAGTAGGAGGTTAGAGAGCAGAGAGGCAAATTTGGACAAACTGATTCACCGGAGCAATGACTACGTTAAAGCAACACCCAGGGATCATAGCTTCCTTTATTCTTCCAAACAGGATTACCGTGTTCCAGGTGTAGCTGGTAAGGGGGCGGTATCGTACTCTGCAGCACTGCACTTGTGCTTCATCGTGCCAAAATAACGTGCAATTTGTCGTAGAATTTTCACACTCCACTGAAAAGCTGGGAGGGTGTGGTTTCACTAGCAGCAAAAATAAAAACAAGAAAACAGCGCTCAGGTATGCACCACAGCTTGTAAGGGAGGGTTTCATGGAAAACAGAACAGGTAGCTGAGGCTGGATGGATCCTTTTCGGACAGATTTAAACAGCGGAACAGTGCTCAAACTGTTTTCACTTTTTTTTTTTCTATATCACCAGTAGTATCTGAAGGAGGGTAGGCAGCACATTCACCTATGTCTATCAACGAGAATACGAGGGGCTGTGAAGAGGCATTTCCGAGTTTGTTGGAGGCGGCAACCACCACTGTGTAAGTTGATTCAAAATCCAACTTCTTGCTCAGAACTAGAGAGCCAAATTCATTACTCTGGCTTTCTTCTGAAAAATAGAAGATATCGGCCCCATCTGACAGCCTAGAATAGAAGGAAAACTCTTGGTTAATACTCCTCTGTACACTCTGAAAGTTCAATCCCTTTCTTCCTTCCTCACACTTTGCTGCAGAAGTCTCCACAGTCTTTTTCAGGGGAAGCTCAGCAAAACCAGAAAGAGCAGCAACGCTGCTGGCTCTTTAATGGGAGGCAAAAATAACATTTCCAAGGAATGTTTCCTCTCCATCTCCTTAGCTAAACTCTGAGACAGACTGAAAGGCTCAGACTTGAGTTTTCTGGTGCTGGCATTGCTAATCCCATAATGACTGGATAGAGAAGAGCCACTGTGGAAAACAGCAGGTTCTAAGCAGCCATTTTAAGACTACTTCCACTGCTAAACTTCCCTTTCCAATAAGGGAGCCGTGTCTCGGCATATTCTCAGACCCAGAACCAAGTGAACTGCTGTGCAACACGCACAAATGGAAACAGAAAAAGTTTAAAAAAAAAAACAAAAAACTTTTGGCTTTGTGATGGTAGCCTTGCACCGACATTCATAAAGCAACTCTTGTGTGATTTGATAAAAAGAAAGGGTAAATCTGTAACAATTAGTTCAAAAATAAAATTAAAGACACCTCTAAGGTATGACTATAGGCACTACAGAACCTTCTTCCCTCCGTTACTTACTGTACTACATACGTAGTGTTTGTGTGTGTAAACCTCCCTTTTCCCCAGCTGCAGGTGGGATTGCCATCCGTCCCATACTGGATACATGACACATTTCTTGGTTGATCTGGAGGACCTTAAACAGATATTCTTATCAGTTTCTTGCTTAAAGATGTTGAAAGGAGATGTGAAGAAATGCTAGGGTTTTTTTGGGGTTTTTTTTGAAGACTTTACAGGCAAGTAAGTGCAAAGTATTCAGGTTGATACATGTGAGAATAGCTGTGCCTATCATCTCCGCAGTCCGTTGAGACCTCTGACACGAGCCAGATCCCAGTGAATTTACAAGGGACAGGGGTGCCAGATGAACGCGAGTGCTTACCAGCTATCAGGACTGGGCACCACAAAATTTGCTTGAAGCAATCAACCACTACTCCTCAAAAAGCAAACAAACAAGAAACCAAGCCCCCAGACAGAAGATGACTGCTGCATCAGCTCATACCGTGAGAAGCAAATCTAAAATTTCCTTGGAATTGTTCTTGCAAGTTTCTTGTGTCTTGGAGAGCCTAGTGGGTGTCAGAGGTGCAACAGGAGAGAGTGAGTATTACATTCGCTCTGAACAAGCAGTTTCATTTAGCACCTCTCCATTTTTCTCTCATTTGCTATGTGGAGCAAGTTGGGTAACACGCAGAGGTTACCACTGCACAGAAACGAGCACCACAGATTTTTCAGAGGCTGGACAGCGAGACAATGGGTGCAGAGGCACAGACACGGACACAGAGCCCTCCAGACCCTGACATCCACCTGGGTGGCTGGGAGTCAGGGTGTGAGAGGCCCCGGTTGTGCTGCATAGCTCCAGCCAGCCATATTTTAGATATGAAGCCAATTAAACACAACACCTTTTCTGGAAAAAGGCCACCTGCTACGAGCTCCTAATGTATGTCTCAGAGGTACCCCAGAAAACGTTTAAGGACAAGGAATAATGAAATTCTCCTTACTTCCAGACTCAATATCAATTCCACAAATGAGCTTTTTCTTGTATTCACAAACTATTTTGCAAGTAAACATGTGTTTGCCATGCGTATGGACTGGAAATGTGGTGCTTACTGAAGTGCCAGAATTGTTAATCAGTTCAGAACCATTAAAGAAAAGAGCTATCTTGCACTGCTGCTTGTATGCCGGTTGTTTTAGCTGGCATGCGAGGGTAATATCAGTTCCAGGCTGGACGTGGGAAGCAGTGTCAGCAGTCATATTGCCTTTGTCACATATTTCTGCAACTCCGTGGGTACGTTTGCCAGCAGTCCTGTTTCCCTTACTGCATGCTTCTGCAACAAAATGGGAAAACAAGCCTTTAAAAGGAACACATCATTCATCTGGTAAAACATGTTGCTCTCCAGGAACTGTCTTCCCAGATTTATAAGGTAAGAATTCTTGTTTCTGCATTACAACTCGTAGTGTATGAGATTTGATTAACTGCTTTGATCAGCTGAGGATCAGAAACCAAAGCCTAGCTACCAGTTATCATACCAAAAAGCACAGCCCAGAGCAAGCTCTACCAATCAGAACTGTTTTTCACTGTTGTTTAAAGAAATAAATGTTTCAGTAAAGCAGTGGCAGACATGTCTCTGCTGAGGAAAAATGTAGCACTGCCTCTGCCCTGTAGAGACGGCCTCTTGTGTGTTTTCCTAAATCTCACAATACCTAAAAGGCCGGACAGGCCACACTGATTCCAGTGCACAAGAACATGCATTTGACAGGAGGCTCCAGGGCACTTGTGTTGTGGGAAAACAAGACAAGCAGCTGCAGAAGACAGTGGAAAATGAGGGAGCACCGTTTCTATTTACTCTGAGTTTCGACGGTCTCTGAGGAAACTTACTTCTTCTCATGTAACTAACAGCACAGCTCTTCGGATTAAAATGAACAAGCTCCCTGCACAACCTGCTAGCAGCTACGGACAGTGAACAGCGCAGTGCTGTGCCATTGTGGGTCACACCAGACGGGAAGAACTGCTGCAACACGAGGAGCTCAGGCACCGGGCCGGGCCTCCTAGCAGGGCGGGTGGTGCCAGGGGCAGCGGGCAATGACCTCAGCAACGGGCTCTGGCTTTTGGTCAGCCCAGAGGTGGCGGGGACTGGATGATCTTGGCAGGTCCCTTCCAGCTGAACCATCCTACGTGCTCCGCACAGACTCGAACACACAAATGAAGCAGACTCGCAGAGCCAACTGCGCCTTGTGTAAGCAAATCTCAGAGCTGCCAGCGCCTGAGTATATTTGCCTCTTCTCCTGAAAACCGAGGCTACACCCCTCTGCAGTCACTTGGAGCCGTGCAACGAGGGGGTAAAACGCTCCCACATCACAGCAATGCTGCTGCAGCCCTTGGCAGGCACAAATAACGAGGCTCACTGCCCTGAAGAACAGGAAAACACTCCACAGCAGCAGTGGATCAATGAGTTCTTAAGGAAATTACAGTATAAACAGCATCAAATTGTGCTCTCTCTAAGAAACACGTTTACTTGTATATCACACAGAAGCTGGAAAAAAAAAAAAAAAAACCCTAATTAGCCAGAGTGCTTCTTTTAAGTGCAAATTGCTGTATACATTTTAAAAAAATAATCTTACCTGGTGTGAAGTGCATCAACAAACAAATTGCTGCAGGTACAGTCCATGCAAATAACATTGTGCTCCCTCCTAGAGACAAATGAACACCTTTTACCAGTTCCTAAAAAGTGGAAAAAACATTTTAAAATACTGGTACTATTTTATAACTTCAGAAAATTCAAAATGTGTATTTCATGAGTCCTTTCTAACTGTCTCTGACAGCATTGATAATCGTGACCCTCGAGATGCTGTCCGCAGCAGCAGCTGAATTGCAGATCGGCTCTCCCTAGAGACAGGGGCTAGAGGAGTGTGCGGGTTAGGGGTTCTCTAACACTCTGTGCTTCAAAAGCAGACGTACTTGCTCCCTTCCCTCCCAAAGAAGCCCTGCGAGCCCAGAACCAAAAATCTTCCTGTGAAGGACAACCAGAAGAGACCCTCGGTGTCCCTCGTGCAAAGGGCTAAGATTTTCCTCATTTCCTCCTGCTCTCTTACCTTGCGCATTTGCACAAAAGTGGCCAAAGCCCACAATTTTACAGTAAACTTCTCCAGATCCTTGCAGCTGTGTAACAGCTAAAATTTGGTGGAGCCTTTAGCAGAAAGGACACGCCGTACCAAGAAGGGAAGGGGAAGAGCCTGTGTGGAAACGCCTGTGGCTTCCTAGAGCCTCAGCCCCGCCACTTTCCTCACCTCTCGCAGGGGGGTTTCCCTCATCCCTCCGGAGGCGAAGTGCTGTGGCACACATTCGGTGTGGCAGCCAGCGCTGTGGGAACAGCAGGGAGAGGGAGTTAAGGACACACCAGTGAATGGGGAGGAGAGCCTGAGTGGGTCTGTCATGCAGGAAAACCCTGCTGCGAATCGGGAGCCAGGTACGGCGTCCGCACTCTGGGTCGGGGGACGTCGCAGTCCCGCTGCCAAGGCCCAGGGTGATGGCCGATCCCGCGTCCAGACACACTGATCTCGTTCCAGGTGACGAACACAGCCTCAAGATTCCCTGAGCTGAAGTATTGTACATAAAATTTTGGATAAGGCTTTGGGCACGAGTGATCTCAACAGCTTCTTTGGACTAGTTTCCAAAACGAAAGGCACTGCGCACAGCTTATCGACGAACACCTAACTCTGTGCCAGCAGACAAACCTGCAGACATGGGCAGCGAGCACATGGCTACGAACAAAACCCAACTAAACAGAGCTTCGGAGCGGTTTAAACCTCACAGGACTGCTCAGAAATTCTGTGCACACGCGAAGATATGCCATGTCTGGAATCCCTTGATAAAACTGACACTCCAGTGCTGGAAGTCAGAAATGCAAGTGGCTCAGACAAGTTATTCAGTGCTCCAAGGCAAGCCTGAAGGCAGCTCAGTATTTCCAAACAACTATTTCCCTTTTTGCCCTCCCACTGCAGAACTACAGAAGCAGCGAAAGCACACAGAGTACCTGAGAAGAGAACACACTGGTGCCCATTTTCTACAGCTTCTGACTTGTCACAGAAACGCAGCTATTCTAATAACCTGATGTCATATTTGAAGCAACCTACTGCAAAGTGAAACTTTAAATTCTGAGTGCTTTTCGTTCTGCTTTGACAGGGCAGTTCCCCGCAGATGCATTGGACAATACAGTTTTTGGCACATGTATTAAGATGGAAACAAGAAAAGTTACTTCTTGGTTTTATACAACAGGATACGTTCTGTTCCATGTTTTTTAAGAAACTGAACTCGTACCTGATGTGAACATGAAGTATGTAAGATTTGCCAAAATCACATATTAACACCTTGCTTTTTATTTAAGCCCACAAGCTCTTCAGACCGAAACGCTAAGGCTTGCTGCAGTGCCCCTGCTTTACAGCTGCACTCAGCGCAGTGAAATCTGTAGGTGATTACTAACTGCAAGGATGAGCAATCGCAGCGCCAAAGTTCTTCAAGTAAACGCTCTGCCTTCCAATAAACTGAAATTGACAGCGGCTACGTAAACATCCTTCAGATAGCGTGCTTTCTGACAGCAGAACTGTACACAAAACGCTTCACTCAACACACAAAGTAGCACCTCGTGAAATAATTTTAATCAGTGGTTTGCTACGTAAGTGCTAGACAATTTGTGCAGCATCAATGAGAGCAGCAAACCGTATAAACTACGATCAGAGCAAACGACGAGAGAGGAACGAGAAATAACCTTCAGCTTAGATCAGAGACGGATGAAAAACCTTTTGAAAGAAAAAGCCTCCAGATTCCACATCCATGTGAGAAAATTGTGTCGCTGTGCAGAGATTAAATGGCACGTAAGGGACATTGACCTGGTGAGTACAAAGCAGGGAAGTTCGCGAGGTGTTCACTGAGCGAGAGACCGTGCGTGCCTGCGCCGCAGCCTGCTCGCGGGGACCCAGTGCCGGCCGAAAGAGGAACGTTCAGCACTGTTTCATTTCACTCTGAATTGAAAAAAAAAAAAAAAAAGGTGTTTGTGCCCCAACTGTGTTGTCATTTACAGATGGCTAATAGCAATGGTGTTTGTTTGCAGCTGCATTCTTGGGGAAACTGACTCGGGGAAACTTCGCACCGCTGAGGGAACGCCATGGTGCGCTCGGATTTGGGAGCCGTCGCGCTCAGCAGAGCCCTCGGAGGTGTGAGCTGCTCAGCAGCACCTCGCCTTCGGGAGGATAACGCGTCCCTTCCAGAACCTGAGCCCCGCACCCCGCCAGCGGGGGCGGCGTGCGCTGCCCGGCGCTCGCCCTCAGCTCGCTCCGCGCACCGCCAGCCCC
>VXAV01006846.1:7071-23681 GCA_013399715.1 Alectura lathami | reverse complement strand
CTCCCGGTGGCTCGGCGGGGTCCGGGCCGGGACAGGGAGGGGCGTCCTGCTGCCAACCGGACCGCAGCACCCTGCGAACGTTCGGCTTCACGCCCGAAGCGCAGCTCTCGCCGCCCGCACGGTGCCTGTCGGAGCGGAGCAAGGAGAGCCGGGCACGCGAAGCACGACGGCGAGCGGCCTCCCTGGGGCTGCCTGTCCTGAGCTGCTCTGTGCTTTGTGTTCACGTCATTGCTTTCTCACTCTCTCACGTTTTGAATCAGGCTTCAGGCAGGATATCTGAGAGAGTTTGTAAAGAAAAAGGCCCTTGTCACTATTGTTCCTTCTCTTCTTTGGACGTCGGCAGCACTTTTCCAGACAGTGTTTCCTTGACGTGACTAGCTTTTACCAGCTTGAATACTGAAGCAAGGTGTTCTCAGGACAGACATGCCCAAAATGTTGCCCATTCATTCAGACAAACAGCTGGAGGAAGCATGAAGTTTGCAGGGGACAGAGGATTTGTGTTTGCACCCCCAGTCCACGTTGTCTCTCTTCCCTATTCCAATGTAACCTTTGCACTTTTCTCTACAGAGAAGTGCTGACAGAGTTCACCAAAATATGGGCTGTGCACTGTGCAAGTCTGTACCCTGCAAAACTCCAAATATCACCAGCTTCCTTTTAAGTGTCTCTCTTATTTTCCCTCGGTCTTCTTTGAGTTCATGCTACATTTACCCTTTTTACAAGCACAGGCTTCATCTGCACACAGTAAAACCAGGATTCACATAATTTTAAAATAAGACTCCAACGGGAGTTTATATGGAACCTTATCTCTTGTCTCCTGCTGGTCTAGGCCTCATTCATTGCTCCACCTCACTGGGGGAATTTAGTCTCCATTTTCAGAAGAAGTATGGCAGCCGTCATTACATGATGTGCTCCACGGGCAGTAGCAAAAAACTGTGGAAGCATTTTACTCACTGATGATGTGTTAAAGGGAAGGTGCCCGTCAGGTGGCCTAGGTGCTCAGAACTTTGTGTCGTGATGCCGGGAAACTAAACTGAAAAAAACGCCCAGCCTCTGCCTATCATAAAACACAGCTGCTTTCTTTTTTTTCTGTTTGCTAAAGGTTCAACACCAAAGCTTTGTTTTTAATTATTATTTTTTTTTAATATGATTCTTTCTTATTGAGTTGTGTTGAACTAGTTCATATGCTTCCAGGACCTGCCAAGGAACATGCTTTAATATGCCAGATGTTGTATAAACCCTCTGCTGTTCTACTAGGCTTTTAAGCAAAGTATTTGCTAAGTATTATTCTCATTCCAAATGTCAAAGAATTCCAGAAACTGGTTGAGAGTGCTTTGCTGGCAGTCATTTGGAGTAGGGAAGGACTTCATGTGCTGGGTGTTCCTTCAAGGCAACAGAACAAGACTGCGTCCTCGGGGCCGAGCCCAAAGTGATTCTGTGTCGTCTCTCGCAAGCCTGAGTAAAGGCACAGTGCTGCATGGGCAAACACCAAGAACTGAAGAACCATAAAGAAAATCGATGTCTCACCAAAACCTTCATCCTGTGCTTGGCTGCAAAAATAAAAGAGCAGATGGAGGCATCAAGTGCTCAGCCAATGTGTCTGCGCTGTGAGAGCTTCTTGGGACAGAAGATGGTGTCAAGGAAAGTACGGAGTCATCAGTTCTCTGAAAGGAGGTGGTGTCTGCACTTCTGAAAACGGAGCTTGGGAAAGCACCACCAGTAGCTGACATATGTTGGTGACGCCAGCGATGTCTGGTGGTGGTGGTGGTGTCCATGGTCCGCAGAGAACCTGTGGCGAAGCAGAGAGGGCTGCAGCAGCAGAGGCTGGAGAAGGAGGCTCTAAGGCAGTGTCGTTGATGCGGCGTAATCTCCTACAGCGTCAGGCAAAGCCGTGCCTCCTGAGATCCACAGCTGCCTGCTGCAAACAGCAGAGCTGCGGCTGCAGCGAGCTGGTTTTCAAGGTGTGAAGCCTATCTAATCAAACTGAGAGTGTGCCGATGCGTAGCGGTAAATCCAAGACACAAGGTCGCCTGCTGAGTATGAGCTTGCTAGCATGGGGAGAGTTACAAACCGCCTTGTATCAGACATCTACCGCCTAAAGCTCATTGTGGTGATTAGAGAAACAGAGGCAGGGAGGGCTTCTCCCACAGCTGGGACGTGAGCTACAGGTCGGGTGTTACCATGCCTTTCTGTCATTGCTGCAACACTTCCAGCGATACAAATCTGAACGGAATCGCCATTGGCAGATGAGCTCAACACGCTGAGGTCGAGGTGCTTTCTGCCGCAACTCGCTTGGAATCCAGTGAGTGCTGGAATAGGGAAAAAACAGTGAAGAGGGAATATGGATTTCTTACACGCAGTGAAAAAAAAGCAGATAGAAATGATGTAATAACATTTGAGTGTATATCACTGGCAATTCCTGCTCAGCTTCTGGAAGTGAAAGATGAAATAATTTATCTGGGATCAAATTCCACATAAAAGGAGACTTCTAAAGCAAAGCAAAACACAACAGAAGACTGGGAAGGGCTTACTTGGCTACTGCCTCTGTTGGCTTTATAAGGAAAAAAAGTGCTATCTAAAAATACATGAAGTTCCAAATACTGAAAAGACACCTCTTTTCCAAATATTTTAATGAGGATCAGAGAAATTTAAAGCTGATGATGGAAGAAGACTGGAGCCAGGCCAGAAAACAGACAAGTATGCTAATGTTAAAATTACTGCAGGGGAAAACAGAATTCAAACTCAGAAGTGAAATCGGCAGGTGCAGACCACACACTCTCTGGTTATGTCAAGTTGTAGATCTGGAAATAACCCTGAGAGAGAGTAATGGTGAAGGAAGGATAGTTAGTCATCAGCAACGAAACGGTGAGCGAGGAGAGGCAGCTCGCTGGGAGTTAATCACTGGCTGTTTGAAAACGGAGTACACCCCAAAACTCTGCTGTGATCATCACCAATGATCAGTCGTGAAGGACTAACGGCTGGATTTTTAAAATGTATTTCTTCGGTGACATCCTCTGGAGCTCTTGTCTTTACCACGTTGTCCAGTGTAGCTTAGGGAAAGCTGTCATTGTAGTGTTTGCATCCCTGTTCTTTGACAAGTGTGCCACGTTTTTTTTTTCTTCCTTTTTTTTTTTTTTTTTTTTTTTTTTCTGTGTCAGCACAGATACTTCTTCTGCCTGCCTGAAGACCTCATAGTTTCTTAGGCCTCTTTCAGGTTGGCATCTCTTAACTGGTAGGAGGGTGACTTCTTTCTGCCTGCATATTACTTTTCAAAAAATTGTTCTGATTACCTTCTGGTTTGTCGCTGTGTTTTTTTGTGATGAGATTCCAGAGGAGAGCACAGTTTCTAGATCTGGTTGCACTGGGGATGGTGCAGGCACAGACATGCAGCAGGAGTGCACTAAATGACAGATCTCTTCACACAGCGAGGACTGCGCTGATCTCACCAACAAAGCTATGGCCACGTTCTGTTGCAAATTCCTGTTTAATCTGTGTTTCCTGTGAAGCTGCCAAACCCCCACCCTCGGTCACTCTCCCTGCAGCAGAACCGGTAGGACCGAGAGATGAGACGCTCTCCAGTTCTTCAGCGCCGGGCTCACAGCTGATTTCAGCTGAGCTGCCTGACTTCACAGCCAGGGAAGCAGGAGTGGCCTCGCTGGCAGGGCACCGCGGGCAGCTGAGGCCAGTGACTTCCTGAGCAGGCAGAGCTCGACAGGCTCGCACCACGCATCAGCCCTCTTTGCCCACCCCAGCAGCTTGCAGGGCAGCACCAGGGCGGTCGTAACGCTTGAGAAGCTCAGAGAAGGCAGCGTTAATGCAGTGTTGAATACAAAGGTGAACAAGGACGTGCCACAAACATCGCTGCTGGAGTTATGGTTTGCGTAATGGTTACGGGCTGAAAGAAGCAGCTCTCTCCTGTGCGCCCCCCGCTTCAGCAAGGCACGTGCACATCCCAGCCTCCTGCCTTTCCCTTCCTCCTTAGGCCTCCTGGCCAACTTTGCTCACTGGCCCCCCAGTTCCCACACTAGCAATAGTTTCCCTGTCCTTTTGTTTAAAGGCTTCTACCCAGCCAGCCTTTCCCAAAAGGTTCCTTCGGAGCACTGTTCAGTGAGATATTTTCTGGCAACAGCTCTGGCTGGTGCCGTTCCCACCCTCACAATGGAATCATAGAATGGCTTGGGTTGGAAGGGACCTCAGAGACCATCTAGTTCCAACCCCCCTGCCGTGGACAGGGCTGCCAGCCACTAGCTCACGAGATCAAACTGCCCAGGAACCCATCCAGCCTGGCCTTGAACACAGCCAGGGATGGGGCAGCCACAGCTTCTCTGGGCAGCCTGTGCCAGCGCCTCACCACTCTCTCAGTGAAGAACTTCTTCCTGATGTCCATCCTCAACCTCCCCTCTTTTAGTTTTAGTCCATAAGCTGTTTACTTCTCTCGCCATGGTCCCAGCCTATGTGCTGATGTTAGCTGGGTTCAAAGCAGGGAAAGGCCTGGATGGAACATAATCATTAATAGGTATTTCCTAATGTTGTACCAGCTGAATTTTAGCCCCACTGGTTCTTTGATCCAATTTACTGTGCAAAGCCATGACTCATGGCACAGTAGAAGAGGTGGAAACCCTACCTGTGGTCGAGGAGAGCCAACTGCTCAGGCTGGCAGAAGCAGCCTTCTGCTGAATGTAAGCCACGGCTGAAGCTCGCGCTGCCCTGTTTCCAGGAATCAAGCCCAGAGTAAAGTAACCCCTACAGCAACAGATTGCCTGTTCCCTCAGTATTCCAGGTGCTCTGTGTGCTGGCTGTGTTGGGTTTATGTCCGATGTTCATGCCAGTGAGTTAAATTTGCCTTCACCTGGCAGAATGAAATGGTTCCTTAGTTCTGCTAATGCAGTTACTTTGCCTCCTTGTAAGCGAGCAGATAAGGCTGAAAGCGCTCTGAGAGCATGAGTGCAGTTCCAGAAAATCCTGTGGAAGATGTAGCATGCACGGTGTCATCCCGCATCTTTGATGAAGTTAGGAATTAGGGGGTTTTGTTGTTGTTGTTTTTAATATTCCTGTGGCAAGATTGTTTCCTCTCTCTTAAGACTGGTTTGGTAAATGGCAATCCTGGAATCTCCTTCAATAGATTGCTTTTATAGTTTGTGATATATTCACGGTGCTTGATGCTTGCTTTGATCTTTTACCTTAGAGCTGCTTCCATTGTTTTACAAGTGATACTTTTATAGGATTTGACTTTGTGAAGCTTGCACGCAGTGAAGCCATTAAAGATACAAAACCACAGCCTCACTTTTCACACCCTCTTCTGTGAAATTCAAGTTTAGTTTCAGTCTCTGCTGCTGGGCTCAGCCTTTCTAACCTTTGAAAAACTACTCTTCTCTTTTAAAGAATGAATCTTCTTGAAGGCTAAGAGCTGTGAGGCATGCCAAACAGAATAATTTTAAATGGATGTTCATACTTTCATTGTGTGACCATTGTACCTGCTGGCATTCTTCTGTTGCCTTGTTTTCAGAATGGTTTCGCTGATTCAGGCATTTATTTGCAGCTTTGTTTGCAAGTCTTGGTCACAACCCGGGCTTTGATCTTTTGTCTTTGCATTCAGAAATCCCCAGAAGATTACTGTTGTTATTTAGCTTTGTGAAACTTTAATGAGAGTTTTTAATCCGATTTTAGTCTCCGCAGCCTATCTACCTGCAGTTAAATCTCTTTTACACTTTACGAACAGACAAATGTTTATAAATCTTCCGGCATGGAGTAGTGTGGCAAATGCACATGCAGAACAAAAGTGAGCAGCACCAGATTACTCATTGAACATTTCCGTTGCCTTCACGTTCTTGCTCTGCTCCAATTGCTGGATGCCACACAGTGAGTTTGGACTCTAGATCCTGAGGCTTTACCAGGAACACTAATTATTGCTGTCCTGGCTCCGTGGGTAAGGAACTGAGGCAGAGTGACTCGTGGAAGGTTACGCAGACAGGCAGTGGCTGAGCTCAGACCAAAAGCCAGCTCTTTTGTGCTTCGAACACGACGCCAGAAGGCTGTGTGCTCCCTCAGAATGCACGGTATGGTGGCTGCGCAGCAGCATAAATGATTAAGAGTTGTAACTAGTGGTGCATATTCAATGCATAACTTGCTATGCATTCCGTTTATTTATTATGCATTTAGCATATGACACAGGCCAAGTTATAGTTATGTGAGATCAATGCTTTTTGGTTCTACTGTCTGTGGGCAGAGACATTAGTCAGCATGTGCCTCCTTCACGTGCCTCCACAGCGCGCAGAGCCGTGTTATGGTGAAGCTGAAGGACCCCTGCAGCTCACGGCTAGGCTGGTAGACACCCGTGGAGCTCACTGGCACGAGATGCAACTGCCAGCAATGGAACCACGCTTAGGAAAGGGTTTAGAAAGTACTAACACCAAGAATCAGAGAGCACATAATATCTGGGGAAGGAGTGAATGCACGAGCAGCGGCATCATGGTTTGGCTGTAAATGCTGAGCCATCCACATATTCAGGCGTTGCCCGTTGTGAGGACCTTGGTGTTGAGCTTGCACAACAGCCACTTCAATTCCCGTCACGCAGGATGCTGGTTTTTACCACTAAGCACTGCACTTAGTGGAAAGAAGGCACAGGCCTGGTGCAAAGGCTTTTGTAAGGTCACAGCATGCAAAAAAAAAAAAAAAACAGAAAAACAGGGTGAAGAGCACATCTGAAGAGTGCGATCTGAAACTGAGAGCATGGTATGGTGTTGGGCTACTGACAAAATCCTAGAGCCTTCTTCATGCAGCAGGGGCAGGCACCACAGGCATCTGTTCTAGCCCGAGCCCCTTAGGTTAGACAGTGGCATCTAATGAGTGAGAAGGAAGGGAGGGGGGAGCTGTGCTGTGTATTGGTGCCCTCCTCTCTCCATTTTCACCCAGTAACCAGTATTTACAGGTTGCATCCTTTCACCCACGTAAAGAGGAAGACTCCCTTCAGCCCCTGCCAAGCCAGCCCCCCGTCTGCTGCTGGTGAAGAATGAGCTCCTCTGCAGGAAGGCACCTCCTGCCCGTGGGGTATTTGCAGGTGTCACTCCTGGTGTGGTGCAGCAAGGCTGGAAACGCAGTGTAAGAGCATGCTTTCAGTCCTGTTCATCTGCAAAGATAAGCATTTCCATGCAGCAGTAAACACCGCAGGTGTTTTGTTAGTTCAGGCAACACAGGCAGCTCAAGTCTCAGGATGTGGACATTGAAAAAAATACCTTGCACACCTCACAGTTTGGCTGCTGATAGTATGTGGCTGTTCTTTTACAATTTCCTTCCTGCACAGGCAGCAATCACTAATTTTAGATTAGCTTATATGTAAGAGTAGCATTTCAGGCTTGGAAACAGTTTTGCTGCTTCTTAAGAACAAAGCTGCCTCGTCTTGCCAGGTAACACGCTGCGCTGTAGATTCCAGTGGGAGACGGCAGATCTCCTGGAGTGCTGAGAGGAAACAAGTACAGCACCCAGCCACTTTGGTTTGAAGGTATCCAGGACTAAGTGACCAAACTGAGAAAAACAGAGTGCCCAGCAAAATTCAAAGGAAAGATTGTAATCTCCAGGCTTTACTGCAAGAAGAGGTAAAGCGGGTAGCACTAGACAGCTAACGGCATGCAGGTTAGAATTTACAAACTGGCTTTGTAAGCCTTACGAAATGCGTTGAGTTGTGCTCCATTCTACAGATTTTGATTCGGTAATGCGCAGTCAGGTGGTTCAGGTCCTCGGGGCTCTAGAACTCTCCAGGTGCTACACATCCACGTTTTTAGCACAGCTGCAGCGCCGGAGGGTCCTGCTCATGGGCCAGCGCTGTGCACTGAAGAGCCAGAAGGAGGCTTCAGGGACAGTGCTCCAGCCTGAGCTCCTTCGGTGCTGTCCCACAAGGCTGGCAGCATGGCCTTAACAGCCCTGCCCACCCCGAACCACGGGCAGCTCGTCTTCATCTGGGTGCAGCCCCAGAATGAAAACAGTCTTTGCTGCGACGTAAGAGGTAGGAGAAGAGAACCAACAGAACAACCCTTACGCAGCGCTGCGCGTCGAGTGCTCAGGCATTTCACAGGGTATGGCAAGCTTCTTTTCTGCTTGTATTCCTTCAAAGCACGTAAAGTGTTTCCTTTAAAAGGTTGGGGTGATCAGTCGGACAAGTGCTAGAGACATAATCCAGCCTCTCACATTTCCAGGGATTTTCTGCTTTCTAGAACATCTTGCAATACCACCTCTGACATTCTGGGCAAGCTGTTGGACGGTTTCAGGACCACTCAGCAGGAAGGAGACTCCTATATTTCATTTCTGCGTCTCAGAAGATCCGTATTTCCTGTTTTGTGCCAAATTAATGCCATTTCTCCCTGCCATGTTCTGCTTCATGCAGAAGAGCAAAGCTGAACCACAGACAAACTGATGTGAGATGATAAATCCTTCACCCGAAATGAAGAATGTGTCCAGTGACAAATTTAGGCAGAGACTTTAAAGCACGCTGGCAGACAAAAATGATGGAGGTTTGTTCTTATGTGATGTATTTTTTATTACTGAATGGAAGGGAAAATGAAATTGGGTTATCCTGCCACACAAGGAAAGGTTTCCCATGGTATCCATGGCTGCTGCATGCTGTATAAATCGTCCTCAGCGTAGCGGCTCCTCGTGATGAGTGATCCCAAGGTATCTTACACAATGCAGCCAGAACATCTAGGGGATGGTTTCATCCATCCTAAAAGCGACAGCTCCAGGTACCACATGTTCCAAGTACTGAACAAGAGAGTGACTCAGGCTAATAACTGAAGCATATTGTATCCTGTAAAATCACCTGCTTTGTATTTCAGTTCTTACAGGAACCCAAGCTCACATTTTTGAGCCTGTAAAAACACAAGGTAAACTCAAAATGACAGTTTACTGGCCACGGTGTTCCATGCATCCAAAGCTATTTCTAGTCAGCTAAGGGGGTGCATTTCAGATTTGGAGTTCTGCTCCAGTTCTGATGTTTGAAACCTCAAAGGTAGGTACGTGTCACGACCATAGGTTCACAATTTTGTGGGTTTTTTTAATCACAGTTTCTCTCAAAATAACCTTCCGATGCTTTGTGGAAAACAGGTCTGCACATCCACAGATTCTTCGTTCATTGCTCGTAAACAAGAGACCAGCTCATCTGGGACCAATGTTTGTTCCTGAACGCTCTCACTGTACAGTGTTTTTTCCCACTGATTTTCCAAAAGGATGTTTTGTTCCTCCTGGGCTGAGCAGAACGCGTGGTTTTGCCCGCTCCTGTTGTTGTTTAAAACCAGGTTGATCTTTTCCAGCAGGCAGACCTGGTGCCCTGCTCCGTCAGCATTCCACAGGCAGCTAACCGGGCTTGTGTAGTCTCTGAAGAAAACATTTGTCTCTGGTTCTGGAGCCGGTGTGTAGGGCTGGGTTTGGTAAAGGTTGGCAGCTACATATACCAGCGGGTTCCCGTCGGAGATCTGGGGTTTGTAGCCGCTGACCTGTTCCATGGCGGGGCAGTGGGCAGGTGCTGAGCTCTGGGGGAGCTCTGCATTCTCGGGGACCACGTTGCTGGGTTTCTTTTTGATGTCCACATTCTTGTATTTCTTGTGCACTGCTATCTCCTCTATTTCCGTAATTGTGGGATCACTGTTATCCAGGAACGGCTCAGTGAAACTGTTGCTCGTGGATTCACTCTTTTCCTAGAAAAAAATGATGTCTGCAGTAACAAAGTGGCAAAGTTCACCAACGGGAGAGAGATCATTAGAGGATCACAAGGAAGAAATGGGGCAATGACTGCTCGTCTCCACCTCAGCACCCTGTCCTCCTCTCTCATCTAATCCCCTCCATAAAGCAGACTACGGTGAGGTGAAGGGAGGAGACAGGGGAGCAGCTGTCTCCACTCTTCGGCACGCGCTTCAAGGTCAGCCTGCTTCGGTTGGTGCTTGTGTGCAAAACTTACACTGAGGAGAGGTTTAAAGACCACGCTAAGCTGGGCTCCCGTGCACATTGCAAATGACAGGAAAAGGGTTCTAGGTCCTGCTCCTGTCCGTGTTTCTCGCAGCTACAGGATGGTTTTCAGCCTAAGAGAAAGAACTGGGAGGTAACAGTGCAATTACCTGGAACGACTTTATCACACTGCTGTTTTCCACATGGGGAAAATCTTCAAACAGCCATTTGGGCAAGAGTGATGCAACTGCTGCCTTAATTCTGCCCCCGGAATATAAAAAATGAAAGGTTAGTCCATGTTGTTAGTCACTTACTTGTTTATTCTGGATGAAACTGTCCCCGGGACATGGCCTGTGTGGAGGGCTTGGCAGCGCAGGGTACAAGCCCCCGTGTGGGAAGGTTTTCCCATTTGATCTCGAGCTCTGCATCTCTCCCTGCTGCTCCTCCAGGTTCAATTTGTGGCAGTGATGGAGGCTGCTCGCCCTGATGTTACACAACGTGGCTGCAGCACGACAGGTGATATTCCCTTGGAACAGGACTGGCTTTTATCGCTGCACTGCTTTCAGAAATATGGAGCTGCATTTGTTGAGCCAGTCTGGAAGCTAAATGACTCTAGGTAAATCCCAAGTGTAAAACAAACCTGCATGTGGAAGTGCTACCGACCTGGGGGGTGGCAGAACCTGAGCTAGGTATATAAATAAGAGGATGCATGTCCTGAACTGGTGAAATAAAGAACACAGCACTAATGACAATTGGTTTTCCTACAACGCTGCTGCAGAAATGAAAATCATTTGCAAGAGATTTTCATTTAGTCGAGCTTTGCCGACTTTATGCGCACTGCTTTGTTTCTGAGAGAGCCTGTGGTCTGCTGAAGGGCTTGTGTTCCAGTTACACCAACAGCAGGAACATCTAGACAAGGTTCGGGAGCTGAAAAGGCAACATCCTCCAGCCCCGGGTGTTCTCTGCCTTATTCCTAGTTTTATCAGGAGTATTCAACAGAGGGCTTTGAGGCACAGAGGGGATGGTTTGTCTGTGTCTGTACCAGGAGAGCAGTGCGGGACCCCTCTCACTGCAGGGAGGGTGCCTGGCGAGCCAGCTGTGGGGCAGTCAGATTAACAGGGACATTCCTGTTCTCCCTGTTTGGGTTTCCAGCTGTTCCACTCCATGAGCTCTGCCAGCCCCAGGGTGCAGACGTGCGGGGCAGCCAGCAGACTGCCAGGCACAGCATCCTCACAAGTATGGGTAACAAACTCTAGGGTAAACTTTACCCAGAGAAGGTTATGTTTTTCCTCTCTTTTCTTTCAGTCCCCCTACGTATGTGTAACAACAACGTATCATCTGTCCCTTGGTCTGGCTTCTACAGAGGAACGATTTTTACTTTCTCAGTTGGTCTCTACCATACTGTAGAATGCACAGGTATCTTTTCTGGCAGCAATACGATCCTCAGTAAGAGCAGAGCAGAGAGAGGAGGACTGGTTTCTGTAGCTATTTTTAAAGTATTCTGGAAGGAAAGCATTAACTGGTAATAAGGAAAAGATTGTGCCAGAAGTAATACCTTTTTCTAGCTGATTTTTTAAACATCAGAATGACAAGAACGACTGACAATAGGATCACACTGACACCCATTCCCAGGAAAAATCCAATGTCGTCATCTGAAAAAAAGATAAAGAGGAAAAAAGTTAATCAGGTAGCTTCTATTTTAAAAAAGACATTTTACAGGGCAAATCCTCTGTCATACTTGTGAATAATTCTGCATGCACGAACAGCCATGCTGAGCTTGACTCCTTGCGAACCCGTTGCTATTCCTACACCTTTACGCCTGCAGTTCTAAGGGTCTGGTGAAGAACAAGGCTGATCTACAGCTGGAGGCCACGAAGGCGTCTGGGCCAAGCTCAGGAGGGCAATGGAGGAAACCTTTGCTGGTTTCACAAACCAGCCTCCAGCACTCCACTTGCCCATTTGCTTCACCTTGAAGGAAGCAGAGCAATAACAAAGCCATAGCAAAAAGTGCCGCCCCATCTCTGCCCCGCGCTGCAGCAGGCGGCCCTCGGGGCTCCCTGTGCCCCACGGAGAGGAGCGCTTCATCGGGTCAGAGGAGCATGGTCACTGTGCTTAACCACTTCCTGCGCTGAGTTACCTTCCAGAAATGCTCAAGTGAATTCTTCAGTTTGTATCGGTTTTGGTTTTGCCTTAAATACTGACACGGACCATAGTGTAACCTTTACCAGAAGATGTGTGAACCAGAAACGTGACTGCACTTAGAAAAAGGTATGGGAGAAGCTTAAAGAGGTCTTTGGCTCGGGCTGTAGGCCCAGAGCAGTCTGTCACCATCACGCTGCTTTATGTTTTCCTCTGTTTCTTATCTCCTGCTTGCTGTAATGCACGTGTTATTACATGTCTCACAAGAAAACAAAACTGAAATTTAGGAGTTCTGCAGGTTCTGATCACCCACGACAGGACTGCAGCCTTCCCTGCCATGCAGCTCATTTTCCTGTCAAATGCAAACTGCTGTTCTGGCTCTGACTTCTCTGCAGTACGTGGAGCTTTCACAGATGCTGCGCTCTGGCCAAAACTTCCACTTCTGGACAGGCAGGAGTCTCTCCTGAAATCCAATCCTCTTACCGTGGGAAGGCTCCTGGTAGGTGATGGCCAGCATCTGGTCCTCCGAAGGGACTTCAGCAGAGAGAGGAAAAAACATCTGTGACTTCATTTTCAGAATGCACAGAAGCAGAAAGGTATTATTTCTATTTTGTTCATATTATTTAGAAAAATGAATAATGGTCTAACGAGAAACGTAAAGGCCCCTAAAGTAATCAGTGACTTCGGTTTGTCGGTGCCCTACATCATACAGTATTTCTCAGAGTTGTACTTAAATGAGATGCTAATGAAACCATAAAATACATTGCAGGAAATCTCCCCCACACCGTTCCCCTCAGCACCTGAATTTAGTCTTCCTGAGGACTCAGGCCATTTTTCTTCAGCACCCACAGATCACTCCCCATAGCCCTGGATTTTCCAATAACACCATTTTATCTGACTGGGTGAGCTGAGAGGAAAGCTCTGAGGAGTCTGCCATGGCACGAAGCTTGTTTTCCCTAAGGCAAGCAGCAAGCTCTCTTTCCTGGCCATCTGAAGCAATTCCCTCGTCTCTGTGCCCTAGCAAATACCTGCCATCCTGCTGTTACAGAAAGGGAACACCCTGCCACGGTGGGCCCCGGCCCGCAAGTAACACCTGCTGCAGGGAGACCCGAGCAGCACAGCCAGCACCAGGTGGGCTGCATATTGAAGAGGACAGCAGCGAGTGTCCACAGTGCTTAGAGCTGGTCGGGACAGCTCAGAACATCCAGCAGTACGTCCTGAGCAACACAGGCCGCCTGATTTCACCCGGTAATTTCTGCAAGAGTGAGTTATCCGTGAGTTTACGCTGGTTTGGATGAAAAGGAGTTAAAATCCTTTTGGAATCCACAGGCCTTTAATGAACTAAACAGTGGCGGTCAACGCACGGAACTTATCTAGGCCTGGCAAAGCCACGCAGGCGTGGAGGAGAAGCGTGCCCTGTCCCTGTTCTGCTTTGCACCAGCTCCACAAGGACCAAGCTCCAACCCACGGGACAAGCCCCCACTGCCTCGTGCAGCCATCAGCAGATCAGCAACTCCATGCAGTTCTTCCTCTCCAAACTGCTCTGCCTACCCGGGATGGTCAGCCTGTGTGCCACTGCCAGCCTGAACCTCGTGTCACCCAGTTGGCACTGGGCCTTGACCTGAGCTGACCTGCATAACGCTGCAGCTGCTTTAGCCAAGCCTGCAACACAATTTGCTCACAACAGCAGGAGGGAAATCACAGAAAAGGTACAGTCCTGAATTTTGCAAATCCGAGACATGAGCTTCTCCCAGCAGGTGCTGTAGTTCCCTACACAGCGTGCAAGCCCACTCCGCTTGGGCTGTGCATGGCCTGTCCTGCCCTAGGAGAGGGCCAGCAGTGACCTCAGCTCTCCAGCTCCCGAGGACAATCACAGGCAGCACTCTCATACGCGTGGGTGAGGATGGCTGGCACGTCCTGCAGTTGGGAGATCGCCTCCTACAGCCTTGCTTTTCTCTCTGGTCCTTGGCAGGCTTTTATCTCTTGTTTCTAAAACTTAGTTTACAAATCCGGCAGGCTGTGAGGACATCGGAATGAAGCAGGAAGCTGAACTCTGCAGCTCCACCACAGCAAGCAGCACCTTCACACACCGAGCTTACCTTGACCAGAGCTCGGCTTGCTCACTCCGTCTGGGTACACTGCATACACTGACACGTTGACCTGCCTTCCTGCTGCTGCCTCCTCTGGAAAGAAGCAGTGTCTGCCCTGAAAACCTGTTTGTAAGCTGCTGTTAAGGCTGTAGACGTGCTCTAAGTCCTTCTGGCAGAGCAGTGAAAGGAGAGGAGGTGTGGGGAGCTCTGTGGTTCTGGCTGGGGGCAGGATGAGCCGCTTGCACGCCTCCCCTCTGCCTGGAAAGCAGCAGCACGGATGTGGGGCAACCTTATGGGGGGCCCTGCTGTGCACAGATCCCAAAACGTGGGAAAGAGCAAAAATCTGCCAGATAACTGGATAGGAAGTGCCCCACAGCCCACAAATGCATGTGGGAACCAGGGGACAGTGGGATAGGTCCTGATGGTCCTGATGGTACCAGGCCTGCAGGCTGCACTGGTAAGGGCAGCAGGGTCTGGCCACTGCAGGGAGAGGGGACGAGCTAAAGCAACAACCTTGTTGCACCGTGTTTCGCCTTCTCTCTCTGCTCGCATCAATGCACACATGCATCCCTGTGCTTGCACAGTGCCCGCCCTTCCCCTAGGGTCAGCCTGCTTTCCCTCCTTGCCACCTCACTTGTCCCTTCCTTTTCTCCCCTGTCCCTCTTTTCCTTGTTGCCTTTATGTGTGGGACCAAATGCCACTGGGTGCCCTCAGGTCTCCTGCTGCTTCACCCCTTGTTCTGCCATGCTCCAAAACCAAGTGGGCAGGGGCTCAGTTCCGGATGAAATTTCCACTTTACACCATCCTGACAATCCGCACCCCACAGCAAAAGGACCCTTGGGATATCTCACCTTGGATGTACGTGTGTGTGTCCTGGTGTGGGACCTTCTTCCAGAAGAACCCTTCCTCCTGCCCATATGGAGCTGTACAAACCCACTCCACTATGAACCACAGCGGGGGGGTCCTGCTGCCGCGCGGGGGCTGCCAGGCCACGGACACCCTGCTCTGGTTCTCGCGCCGGACGTCCACGGCCAGCGGCGGTGGAAAGGCTGCAAAGAGAGGAAGTGTCATGGGGACATGCTGAGAGCAGGGAGCTTGGGGGCAGCTGTGCCAGGCTGAGCGGGTCCTCCATCCATCCGTCTGTCCATCTGTCCACCCAGCCATCCGTCCATCCATCTTCCCATCCGTCTGTATTTGATACACAGATATACAGAAGGAGCCCAAAAAACTCATACGCATCTTAAGAAAGGAAAAAACTCTTTTACAGTGGTAATGCTCACTATACACCGACAACAAGAGATGAATGCAAGTCACGTTTGACTTCTGCAATGGCAAGAGGTGCTCGGGGTGGATACCAGCAGCGTCCAGACCCTCCTGGCCACCGCGAACCACTGCCCTGCTTCGCCTGTCCTGCCTGCCTGGCGAGGCCAGCACGCACTGGACTATCGCCACCTTCTGAGCGCACCTCACGCTGCACAGTGCGACAGTAACTCGGTTCCATTTCGAAAAGGACGACGTAGATAACATCTTAAAATGCATACACGCTTTTTGGCCCGCCGGTATATACATGTATGTGTCACGAAGGCATGTGTTCAGCTTTGTCATGTCTCGTCTGTCTGAAGTGCTTCACCTGACTTTTTTTACAAGAAACGCCCGTGATTCTGATAAGTAGGAGATTAGAGAATTTTTTCCACCTGATTTACACTGCAGAGTTTCTTTTTAGTCATACTCACTTTTTGCCCTTCATTTGAATAGGACTTTCCCCTCCCATTGCTCATGAAAAAACACATTTTCAAAAATAGGAAAGTGTGGCTGTGGGGAAAACCTCAGCCTGCGGCGCAGGGAACCTGAGGCAGCCCAGAAACTTTTCCTCCCTTTGTGTTTGACGGCTCCGGCTCACGGCTGGGACTTTCTCCCTGGCAGAGGCAGAGGAGCTATTCTGGGAGCTGTGAGCACGGAGGGGTGCCCTGGCAGTACGGGCAGGACAAACTTATTTTTAAACCTTGGAGGCGAAGGGCTGAGCCGTGTGGCCGGGAGCATCTCTAGGGGCCCCTGGCCTTGTCTGAAGGACACTGTGTTCCCTTGGCACAGCTCCCCCGCTGCTTTGCTCTCCCTTTGAGCCCACGTGCACTGATAATAACATTTTCCTCCCCGCAATTCTGATAAAAGCTGATAAAAGACCAAAGCAGGCGTGCGTGCGCTCCCACCTTCCCGGCTGGCGTCCCGGCGGAGCCACACGCTGGCGGGGCTGGAAACCCCCCGGGAGTTGTAGGCGGCGACGTGGAGGACGGGCAGCCCGGGGGGCAGCAGCAGGCTGCAGGAGGTGCTCGAGGCGTTGCAGAGGGGCCGCGAGGCTCCCGCAGTCACGGCGTAGCCCAGGACGGTGCCGCGGGCATCGCGGGGCGGCAGCGGCTGCGGAGGGCGAGAGGCGGAGCCGGGAGTGGGGTGCACCCC